>JTDE01004671.1:27333-48914 GCA_014338405.1 Paragonimus skrjabini miyazakii | reverse complement strand
CAAACGCGGTATTCTTCTCTCGTACCAGTTCGGCGATAACCGCATTGTTGTCGTCGAACCAGCCCGGACGTTTCTGGCGTTTGAAACCAATTAGTAGTACTGTGTAGCTGTCAACAACATCTCCACTAATGCGAGTTGCAAGGCAGCACCTGGGCCCGGATTGGGCTGAAATAAAGAAAGTGTCTTACCTGCGTTGATATCCAATTGAAATTTGGATGCCGTTGTAGAGAAAGCCGTGGCTAGTCGCTGTAATTCGTCTTCACTGTGTGTCAACAGCGTGCTTTCATCTACCAACAGAAGAATGAGTATTGTTGAGGTATGTAGTGGAGTTGGGGCACTGAAACGTCGAATTATCAGCAGGCGTTTATCCGTCCGGTACTCAGTCCCAACGTCGTCCTCCATCGAGTCCTGAATAGTAACTTTTAGCATTGCAGTCAAATAAAAATTAAACAAGGTTGGGGTTGGGATACAATTCTGCTTCACGCCCGTTATTAAGTCGTTCCCTAACGATTCAAGTTCACACCGAGTTATGCGTAATCGGTTGATCCAAAACTGCCTTTCTCAATTTCCAACGACAGAGAGGATAATCTATTTCCGAAACGACTGATGAGAAGGCGCTCGTAAAAACTGGATTTAATACGGTATCAGATGAATCAATGTACATACACATTAAAAATCTCATCTAGTATGTGAAAAATCGTCATAACTTGAACAAAGTGTGTGCTCGTACAACGAATTCGACAACTAGACATCATTCAGTAGTGATGGACGACAAAACGGAATTCAGCTCACTCAAACAAATTGTCATTGGTTGGGTCGGAGTAAAACAATTGTTCGCGCATCGAGAAATGATAAGAATTATAAGCTACTCAATAAAAAATATAGAAGGAGAATGTCCAATTTCGGCATTCAAAAAGTTACAGAGCTCAGAGTGAATAAGAGCAAGGGGAAAGGGTTGCAGTGGCTGGTGTAAGAATGAAGACAAATCATGCAGTTTGTTTTTAAAGAAAATAATAAAACATAGGGCCACCTTTGTACACTACTCAAACAAAGTACAGCATTCTCAAAAATGATGCAAGTGACCTTAACAAAATCAACACCAGTGACAAGGTCAAAATTATCAGAGGTCGATTCACACGATTGTACCTTCGCCCTCATGCCCATATACAACATCCTAATCAAACTGACGAAATTATCTAAACATCCAGATTTACCACGCACTGTCCACAACGTCTCGTGGCTGAAGGAATCAAACGCTGACGCCGGGCTCAATTGTCATGCGGACTACCGGGAAGCAATGCAGTTGTTCAAGAGCTGTTCATTTCACTTTAGAATCAACGCCCCCGTTTATATCGTGTCACTGTGGGCAGCGTTGTCAGTAGCACTGTGGCGGTTGAACCAGGATCCGGAATGGCGCGTGCTGACTGGTCAATTCTTGGTGGATGTTAAAGTAGCTGCCGATGTTGAGTGTTTGAAGACTGTTGTGCGTTTCGTATAAAATCACTGACTACGCTCCTCGTCCTTATTCATTCCCATCTTGTTGATCCCTTTTTCTCCTTACATTCGAAATCTTCTTGGTAATGATTGCAAGCCTTCCTTACAAGGACTGACACGACCATTCGAATTGAGCACGCAACAAATCATACCTCTCCTGAACGTTAATCTCGATAAATTACCAAGGCTTTGTGTCTTGTTATTCTCAATTAACTTTCCAAATCTTGATGTCGTTTACTCATCGAGGTTTGTTCTCGCACCGTTTGTTCGTCCTTACTTCTTGCTGATGGACATTTGTCCATGTGCGCCTTGGTTTCATTTGCACTTTATCGCTCCGCCACTATGTGGCTGTTGCATTTGGTCGTATTCACATGAAGCGTTCGTCTCGAAACTTGTAAATGTGGTGGATTCAATATCAATGTTTGTTGTTATTTTCTCCTGTTCACTTCTGTAATAAGTTTCTTTTACCTTATCACCTTATTAATACGAAACTCCTCTTCACGACGGTCATCTTTGGAGTCGAATCCGTTGCTCGGCGGCCTTAGAATTTATAGACGTTCGCTGCATTGCACACGCGACCGTTCTAGATCCAGCCTATGGACAGATGTAGCGATTAGACTGAGCTGCGCTCAGGACTAACAGAGAAAATGCTACCAACTGTCGAGGAACGGCTCAAGACTGATTTCATCTCACATTCTACGACTGTAGAAGGGTTAGCCGATGTGACTGGCCAACCGCTAGCAAAAAACTCCCTGATAATTGAAGAGTTGAGGGGAAACGATCCAAGTGAACCGGATGACCCTCGAATCATGACGGAAAAGTTGGCTCAGGACGTACCGACTCTGAAAGTGAAGAAGAAAGAAGAACGTCGTAGAGATATGTGCTCCAGATAAGGTAGATTTGGACACTGGAGGAGATTTTGCTCACTGGGCAGAAAAAAGCCGAACCTAAATGAACGTTTCATTGGTTGATTTTTGTTTGGGAATAGAAAGCCGGCAACAGGTGCGATTGATAAGACGGCAGTTCAGGTTAAAATAGAAGTCAATGATAGCTCAGAGTGCTGCTCGATTGATACCGTGTCGACGATTTCATTGATTAGGCTAAGACCAGGGAAGATAGTTCAGCTGTGTGCGATGGTCATTCGAACAGTGGATGGATTCACTCTAACAGTTAATGGCCTGATAGAATATGGTGTCCGAATAGATGATCACGTAGTCAAACAACCTTCCGTCATTCCCCCCGATCCACGTCAGACTTTGTTGATCGTGCTGAAGCTGTGATTGATTTGAAACATGGTGAGCTCGAAACGGAGTATGGTGTGGCTCCCCTAGTGAGAAAGCGAAAACCTCTCGGGAAAGTTGCCAATTCCCTGAAGATATTGTGTGACCAGAAGATTAACAAAGTTCACTTGTGAGTGACCTTTACCATTTCTATGGTTGTGCACTGCTCCGGTATACACGATTGACCTACGCCCTCGTGAGAACTGTTGTTGCTATCCCGACTGCACGCCTAGACTATACTGTATAGACTTTTATCTGGTCCATTCCCTTTTACCTTGCTTGTTGCTAGTCGCAAACCCTACAAATACAAACGGGTTTGTGACTATGTTGTCTTCGGGCTGAGTGACATAAAGGAGCTCTGTTCGAAGGCCAGTGTTTTTCTTTGTGTTCATGCGGTAGCTTTGGGTGGATGGGTTGGATGGGAAGAGACTAACTGACCGCGTATAGTCCATACTCGTTGATTACCGTTATTCGTCGCGCTATTATCTGCCGTTTCATTGATCGTTATTCGGTTCCCGTTTGCGCGCTCGTAGGCCGCGCAACCAGTTATACCAAAACCACAACTGAGACAAACTGTAGCCAACACACCTCAATTGATTTCAACCTGTGACAACCGGTTGCTGAATAAAGTAATGCGCAAATTCGGAGAATTGTCCACCATGGATCAGGACGCATACGGTTATTGTGACAGGATTGAATATGAAATCCCCATCGACCTAAAGCGATTTCGACCATTTAGTCCCAGAAGAATTCCAGTGAACTTGCATCTGCAAATTGAATGACAAGTGAAGGACATGCTGGTGAAAAAGGCCAGCTGGACATTTCGATTTTGTGTCGACTTCAGATGGTTCAATGGAATTACGGTCAATTAAATGGTGACCGTTCCAACGGTGTCATAAATTTTGATAAGTCACAGGAAGCCAGGATATCCACAGTGTTGAGTGTGCGGTCTGCAACTGACTCGGTCACAGTGTTGGTCAGGGTGAGGTCTATCCAATGTCCAAGATACTGATGACGACTGAGGCTACTCCGGTGCCAGCATCGAAGGGGATGCTAAGACAGGTTCCTGGTTGCATAGGATCCTGCAGCCGCTTTGTTAAAAAATTCCGACGCTGAATGCCCCTTGTATGAAATATTGAAGAATTACCTGTCTCACTGGTCAGGGAAAGCCAAGGTTTTGTCGAAACTCAAGAACCGCTCAAGAAGTGATCCTGGACTCACCAGCGGCTGGGCAGAGCTTGGTTGTCACAACATATGTAAGTGAATTTGGAATCGGAGCTGTACTGAAACAGGAGGGTGGTGTAGAAGACTTTACCAGTCGGATTCTAATTCCCGCCGAATGGAACTATTCAACGGTAGAAAGGGAGTGTTTGACAATCGAGTGGGACTTGAAACAATGAAGGCCATACTTGCTAGGCCGAAGTTCCCATGAGGAGGGCGACCACAAACCGTTAGAATGGATTAAATCAGCTAAGGAACGCTGAAGAAAGCTCACTCTCAGGATGTTATGACCACATGGGCACAAATTTACTGTTCGCCACGTGCCTGGAAAAGAGGACCTTTCTCTCGAGTTCTTTTCCCGAGTGCAACACACGGATGAGATCCACAAGGACGTGATCGGAGTTGATAGTATTGGACAGAAGGACAATCCCAGAAAATTACGAGCAGTACAGAGGGTGGTTACAGCTTCCCAGGGGGGGGATTGACCACAATATATTGAAAAGACAACCGCCATAAGAAGAGGGAAGTGTAGAAATAAAAGCTTTTAAGATGCACCGGTCAGATGTGCGGTTGAATAGTGCCGGTATTTTAATGTTCCGATTGCTAGAAGAAAGAAACCTGCCGGTTATACCGGTGGGAGTGACGCTTGTGAAGGAATGTCGTCGGCTGACTCATACATAATGTCATCCAACTTATGAAGTGCTGAAGCGGAGGGCTTACTGACCAGGAAGGAAAGATGACGTCAACAATTACATGCGGATGCTTTAGCATTGTCAGCTGCTGAATAGCCCTAACCGTCCTAGTCAGTATCTCACACAACCAATTCCGGTCAGTGAGATTGGGGAATTATGGTCACTGGATGTGATGGACCCCTTCCCAGTAACCAGTTCCGGAAATTAGTACATCATAGTCATGACGGAACATTTCACAAGATTGATCGAAGCAGCCACTATACCTTATCGGCGTGCAAAAACTGCATGCATGCCTGAAATGGAACATATCGCTAAAGATCGTGGAATACCGTGATGCATATTGACTGACCCATGTTCATGCTCCGAAACTGATGAGTTTGGGAACTGTTTAGGGCGCTTGGGATTCAAGAAAGTTTACACAACTCCAGACCATCCCCAATCAAACAAATTAATGAAAGGAACAATCATACGTTCAAAATGTTTTACAGCGAAGAGTGGAACCCGTGAGGAAATGTTACTATTGATTGTGTTGTCCCACCGTTTTTCGTCACAAGGAACAACGGAGAAGTCGTCGTTCGAGCTAATGTACGGGCGCCTGCCACGCCTGCTAGTTGATCAGGAGAGTGATTTATAGAGAGACTGACGGATGAGCATGCGTGAATTAGTAGAAGTACGGAAAGTGGCCAACCAGAACTTGGCGAACGCACAAGCAGTTTCTAAAGAGCAGTCAACTGCAAGTTTATCATGTCAGAATGCTGTGTTTGAAATTGGCTCGAAGGTTCAATGCAGAGACCTGCAGAGTTCGACCGCAACAGGACCCGGATCTAGAAAGCTCCTGACAAGGTGATTGGACCGTATGTAGTAGTGGACCGTCGTGGCCAAGTGTATCTGAGTAAGAATGGGAAAGATCAACGTCGAGTGCACGGAAACCAGCTTTGTAAATGGCATGGCACCTCGATCAGAACGAAATGCGCACTAAGTGTATCAATGTCACCAAGGCCGGTACGCAAGTCTTTGAGAGACCAAAGAGAGCCTGAACAACTTCTGCTGCAGCTGAAACTATCTTTGCGGGAGAAGGGGTGTAGTGAGGATGGGCGATCGCACTAAACTACTCACACAACTACTATTCGGCAGTGAGGCATGAACATGTATTTTGATAGTTAGGTAGTCGTGGGAGAAATACAAGAAGAAACACTGGGGTGCAGACTGACATGAAATGAGTCTCGGAAATGAATATTGGCAACCGTTTCAACTGGGACGTCCTGGGATCTGGGTTATATGTTTATCTGTCGTCGTGTTGAAGCGCACAGCACATGTGTAGGTCTTTTTTAACGTAAATAATACTTATGCAATCGACGTTCTTGGCTCGCAAAAGAAGTAAGTACGCTACATTCAGGCCAATTGCATGTTGTCAGTCAAATGCTGAACTTCCTACCGTCATTTAGCCCTCTCTTATTAAGCTTCAGCTGCATTCACATTTTTTTAACACGTGACCATCGTTTTATAGCAGGTTTTCATTATTTTCAAACAGTACTGACTACTCAATTGACCCACGTAGAATAGAGACACGCGCAATGTATTTGCTTCGTGTTGTTGACCAAGTAGCCAAAGAGCGCAGACCGAATTCAACATGTTACCGCATTCATCTAGGATGTGGATACACTTGATAATACGCCTCCCCACTTAACAGGCTTTCTTAGCTCTATGTAATAGAGGCGGTAGTTCCTCGGACTTTAGACTTACCAAGAGGGTTGAGTTGTGTGTGTTGGGATGGGGGCTGAACTCAGGGTTATTGTCGGAATCTACGGTATGTCTACTGGCTATAATTGACAAGAAATGACTAAAACACGACGGTCGTGGCCCATAAACACAGGTGAAACGTTAGTCATACCAAGCCAAAATAGGACACGAAGTCCTACAACGCCCTGAGTTAAGCGAAGTTGTCAAATAACTTGATAAGTAACATCGGTGAAAAGAGAGTTGGTCACAATGAAAGGATATTACGATCGTTCATTCACAGACTCACATGCGAAAGGAAGAGTCTAGCAGCGATCAGCAGACCCGCTTCTCATTCGTTGCGACTGACTACTCGGCGTTTAACCCTGCCTAGACTCATTGTTACCATGCGTATGTGGGATAATCCCGAGGTCAGTTGCAGTAGCGACTTCCGCCGGCACGGGCTTGCCCTCATGGATCAGTCTGTGTTGTCTGATACAAGCAGTGGTCCAGGAAGCGCAAAAACATACATTCCAGTGTTACTTCAAGCAAAGCCGATCGACACTGGCCTCGAGCTCAGCAAGCACATCGACTCGTACAACCTGGCTGTCTCAACGTCTCCACAATTTAGCGGATCTTGCAAACTAGGGCAGCCAAGCTATTCGCTGAATGAGATAGCAGATTGTCCGGGAAGTGTCCACGTAGCATAGACGAGCCAACGTGTGCGGTTAGTCGACCGGTCTTCGGTCATCCAGACCAAGAGGTCAAATGAGTGCAGCTCGTTTCCACCCCCACATCTGGATAGAACTGATGTTCTTTTTCGTGCCGTATTCACGTAGGTTTCTTATGCACTGTTCATTCGTTGTTATGACAATGTCAATAAAACTCAGAGAGGAAGGAGCAAGTCTAGTCTTTCACATTAAGACGCTTACAACTGAACTGTCTACCGACTGTGCCGCATTAACATTATGTTGTTGGGTACATACAAGTTAGACCGGAAATTTAGGTATGGCAGACAACACCAGACTCGTACGTAAGGTGTTTGAGGAGGCCTAGGCTCTCGAAATCAGATGAGGAAGTATTGGAACAACACAACCGGCTTTGCGGAATTAATACAATTAATACAATTACCGAATTTATGCGAAATTTCTTTTTTTAAGTAACCTAAACACTGTATCCCCTAGTGCATTATCAGTCACTTAATCGCAGTCTAAAACCCGGAATTCCAAACGAGTTCCAAGAATGTCAGAACGTTCGTGCAGATCAATGCAATTTATTCATCAATGGACTCATTTCAGCAAACAGATTTAGTGAACTTTGTGATAAATTAACTATCTGGTAGGGTTATTATACACTTACCTTGCTCAGACAAAGTACCAAGACGTTCCACTTTGTTAATTTTTTCAACTTTGACTAGCGCACATAAAGTAGCAATGAACAACGCCTATTTGTGTATGCTGTATACTGAGACCCATTGGGATGCGTGCGATAGACTTCCAGTTTTCCGTTGTGACAGAGCACTCACTCCTTCAGGGCAAGAAGCTTTACGGCACTATCCAGCGGACAGACGTCTCTTAGTGATTGATATCCTCATGAGTAATGCCAAGCCGTAATATGGCCATGAGAAAACTGTGGTTTCAATGTCACCGTTAAAAGTTCATGATTTGGGGGTTTCGTGGACATCAAACTTATTGGATATATTAACAGGTTGTCATGTTCCCTTCTGGTATGACCAATTTCGGTAAATGGATAGAATATTTCCAGGTACGGCGACCGGTGATGACTTCGGGTAGCACAGCACAAACATCTTTAGCTGTAGACTATCTATCGAAGAGAACTGGGTAAAAAAAAAACAATGTCCGCATGGTTTTCTCCTGGACTTGTAGTCTGCTTCCTTCTGGGACTTTCAAGGAGTATGGTCACTATGTGAACAATCTTAAAGTTCTAGATTCAGTCAGTTAGCTGATGGTAGCTGGGTAAAACTGACATAACTAAGGTAACGGAAACAGAACCGTCTGTTTGTTTATATATATCACAAAACAAACTTACGAGCCAAAAGTGACCACCGAAGACCTGACTGATTTTCTCAGAAGCACCTGCTGTATGCGCTGCAATTTAATACTCAACGCAGACTCACCCACGGGAGCACACATTAAATCCACACGACCTCTCTTCCTTTATTAATGTGATTTTCATTACACCTGTCGAAGGATATCCGTGGTGCGTGAAATCTGGAGTATTACGATATGCACGTAACGTAGTGTTACTCCTAATTCGTATGCCAACCGTAACGCTCAAACATTTTGACGAACATGTTCCAGTCGTCTGTCTGTGTCACATTCCTCTGGCCTTAGAGATTGTTGAAATGACGCCCATTTTCTAAGTCTTTAGTATGCCATAAATATGTTACTCACGAGTAGTGTAAAAAGTTTGACAATTTAGAAGGGATCCAATTGCGAAAAACTTGGGCTTCGGCTGTATTTGGACCAGCGACTAAAACAGCATGCCAAAACGCGGCAAGCTCTCTACCAACAGAGCTGAGAAGTCACGCAGGGAGCCCAGAAATTTTCAGCTCCAGATTCGGTTACCCGCAACTGTCCCTGCTCCCTGCGTGGCTTCGCAGCTTAGATGGTAGGACGCTTACCGCGTTTTGACATGCTGTTTCTGTCATCGGATCGAATGCAGCCGAAATGAAGATTTTTCGCAACCGGGTCTACTTTAATCCATAAGTGTGTTGCTCTTCAAGATTTTATGAAAAATTTTCCCCTGCGAATGATGTTCGGCCGTTTTCTGATGTCATTTGAAGCCAATAAACTATTCGATTCTAAGCGCAACATGTTCTGTTGTGTTTGAGCTTAGCAAAGTACATTTCTGACGCATAGGTTCGCTGTACCATATGTATCAGGAGCATTAGGGAAGTAACATTCGGCTGAGTCAGCTCATCAAACACAGAAATATTTCACTGGACATAACTAGTGCCCCATTGGACTCCGTAAGTCGTGTTCCTCTGGATAGGTCAAAATGCGAAATTAATTTTCAGATATTTACTGTTATACGATTGGATGATCGTGCACTACCGTGAGAGAAAGTAAACGCAGCACGCCAAACAGTGAAGTTTACACTATAACATACAAGCCGGCCGTTCCTACTCTGATTGTCCGTTACACTTGCAGATGAACGTGGTAACACCGGGTAAAAGCTTTCTTGCGAAGTAGGGGTTCCAGCAACAGTCCTGTAAAAGGAAACAACAGAAATAAGCATGAACCAAAGACCCAGTAAACCATGCCCACGATTTACATAAACAAAAACTAAAAAGGCGTCAACGACACAGCAGCAAGCTTTGTCACACAATTCAAATTCAACCCAGGCGCGCTTGATGGTTTCGACTACGCATTACAACACTCCCTCTTTGGTTTCTACAGTCCAAACTGGATTGGAAGATCACATAGCTATGAAACGGTACCATTGTATCTTATTACACTAGTAGATTCCTTAAACTACTGGGAAACAAAATATGCTCAAAATTACGCTAATTTTGAAACTAAGCATGCATACAAAAGAAGAAATGTTGGTATCCTTACAAATACGTGACGAAGAGAGAACGCTGTCCTGATTATGGGCTTAATGTATAGAGAAAACTCTATTTGGCTGACTACTTACGCTTAGATGAGACACCCCTAGATGAGCAACTAAAACTCCTAAGTTTGAAACTCTATCATGATATGTTATAATTACAGCGTTTACTGGTTAGAATAGTCGGTTACATTTACATAGAATATCACAACGCCCAGTCGTATCTAAATGTATGCAGCACACGAACACCACTCGTGTGTGTCTGTGTGTGATTAAGCCTCAATCACGTACGTTCAGTTATTTTCCAGTCGTGACCAATGCATGTAAATTAAGACCAAGCGAAATACACCCCAATGATAACTGGGATTATGGAAAGACCTATGCACGAGTGGGTCTGCCCAGCACGTGTTCCCTAATCTATTCCTCTTGTTGGAGATGGTATCCTGGCAACCAAACATACCTACGCATCGTAACCAAACAATAAATAAACCAAGTCACAACTTATCCAGTTTTATACCGACGCCTCGGTTGTATCCTCTACGTTCCACAAATAAAAGATGTGAGAGAGAAAAGATTATGTGTCTTGAAGGCACCAGGAAAATAAGTAACTGAATTAAAATGATGCAGGCCAAATGATAAGATCAGGCTTATTTGCTTTCCGACAAGTTCGTGAAGTTCTCCTTGTTTAGTCGGGCGCCACTGCTAAATAATTGCACTTCGATGAACACCCAGTTCGATAAATCGAGTCTCTTTCAATGAGCAAACAAACACAGATCAGGCGGGCTACAACTAAGCGCGGTTTTGCAAAACCATTACTGTCACTATGACTACCAATGTCACCACTAGTGTTGTGATCCAAGAACACGGATGGCACAAGGGTTGTTTATTCGACAAAGCAACACATGGGTTAGGCGGTTAAACAAGACCAGATACAAAACCACTCATTTGCACGCGGTATTCGGCCCCAGACCGTCTCGGTTGCCGCAGACGTCAATGCTCAGTTCCTTTAAGTAGCAGGGACCATTTTGGGCGATGCTGTACTCTCATGTTCCTTGCTGCATTTTTCCTGCGGCTTGTACGATGTCAAAATATATGCTGTGGACCTACTACTTAGTAGCAGTGGTATGAGTAGTATATCACGACCGCTCATCTTCACTGCACTACTACTATTCGTCGTTTGTTTTGAGCAACAACTTACACAAATTACTTCAAAGAAACAGCAAGCTTCGGCAATAAAAATAAGTAATGGCAATGATAAGAGGAAACTCCTGAATAAGTTGGCTGTTGAGTACAGCGGGGTGAAAGAGGAACAACGGTGAAGGGCTCACAAATCCTTCTATAAGAGCAGCAAACGTAGATGATTCCATTGTCGTCAAATGTAAATGTTTCATATGGTAACGTAGAAGCATTAAAAAAATTGGCCTCTCAAAATCAAAGGTTGTTCAGGGCACCGGAATGTTAGCACAGTCCAGGTTCACGAATCAGGATAAGAAAGATATTCATTCACAGAGAGATGACTGTCAGAAAAGTAGCAGCAGTCAATACCAAGTTCTCCGCATTATTGTCTCATATATTTTGAGGGAGCCCAGAATGGTTAGTAGGCACAAATCAATGACTGTATAATTGCGCAGTCCCAAGTGAAGGATAGCTCTGTATAAAGAAGGGTGTATAATTCCGCGAAAGGTGATGATCGGAGGAGGGTGCGAGATTGAGTCAACGCGACATCTCCTAGTATGGAGGACAGAGTGAATGGCAACGTTATGGCAATAGGTCCTGTACTTTCTAATTTTATCAGCACTTACAGGGTGGCTTCGAAAGTCATCCACTCTATTGATGTCCAGTACCACAACTTCGCCGTCAATATCCACGATCAAGTCGGACTTGATGAACGAGGTTGGCAGTACGGACAGAGCTTTTCTGCTAATTCAGTGCGTATAAACGCGTGACGAAACTCTCCAGAGAATAACTCGAGAAATGCAATAGAAGCCAGTGATGAAGTTCACGTCCAGTAGAGCACAACGGAATTAACTCATCGGCAAGTCTGAAACGAGAAACCGATTGCTGCTAAGACTAGTTAGATCTTGCGATTTTCATACAACTGCGTTTGTCCATATTGTGTTCCGCAGGATGTGCATGCCTTTCATGTTCACTGCGACCATTCTTAATCGGAAAATTACGTTCACAGTCGACACAGTCAAAGGACGTGGAGACAGAGAACCTACTTCTTGGTCTTCTCCATCAAAATGCCAATGCCTACGAAAACGAACCGGCAAGGTAGCATTAGATTTGCACAACCGACCACATTCCGTACAGAAGTAGTCTGCTTGCCTTTTCTGTGTGTTGGTGGAATTTCCATCTTAGTGATCAATCGTAACCAGTACATTGAAACCAGGCAGAGTGGTTGGCCCTAAATGAAGTTTCTGAACGCTTAATCAATCGATGTTTGCACTGAGACAATTCAGTCGGCCCCCCGCAGACTACTACTGCCGTGTAAGATGCAGCTTCCTTTGTGAGTAGCACAGCATGACTCGTGCACACCGAAACCAGAAGACAGATCTCAACACCAAAAAGACCAGGGACCAGAAGCGATTGTTGAAAACATGTACATGAACTGTGTGTGGCATGTCTCCAGGGTGAATATCGCCGCACTATTGTTAAGGGTAAAAATACACGGCAGCCGTGCAAAATAGTCTTTGATCCCGTTGTTCCTTATGTCCACATACCTGTAGTGGATGTCTTACAATGATCAACTTTCCAGGCCAAGGGAATTTTGCAATCAAAACACTATTGCTGTTATTACTACTTCATGCCAGTTAATTGCCGTTTTGCTTATCCCGTAGGCAATGCGAAATATGAACCCGCACTTCTAAATACTCATACGTTCAATTATTTTCTGAATTCCATGTGCTACACGTCCCGACTACAGGTGAAACGTGAACCACACAAATCTCGCGATCAGAGCCTGAGATCAGAGCTAGAGAGCAATACGGGCGACCCCAGGCTTCGGTACAGTTTCTCTCACTTAAGTTCAGTTCCACCACTATTGACCACGTAATAGGATGAAAGTTGGCAGGGCTGCAGACGTTCTGGTGTGCTTGTGTATGTCTGCTCGCATGGCCGCGGTACATGCGCGCATAGGTGGGCGCACGTACACTCGTGCGGACTCGAGATCGACGGCCTTGAACGCTGGCCAAATCAAACCTCAAGTGCATTTCAGGTGACCGATCGATATCGCTGGCCCCACCACCCCCCGAGATAGTATAGGAAGTCGCGGACACACCACAGGCATTGTGGGTCTCGGCCGTCAAAGGTGAGACTACTGTGCCGGTCCCATCAAGCTGTTGCCTGTGTCAACGACCGTCTGGATGAGGCCTCCTCAATCGGTTGGTAGCCGCCGCAGGTTGACTGCTCATCCTACTCCATCATCCCAACCTTGCACCGCGTGCACTGGCTAACTGACGAGTGCAAACAAAGCAAACCAGTGTTACAAGTTACAGCGCGGAGATTGTGAACTGTTCAGAGTTGTAACAAATTCTTTTCTATTTCGTGGGCTGCACAGTATTACAAGCTCATGTCAACTTTTCTACTATGTGAAAAGACGACAGAATGTGCGCACGAAAGCAACTGGTCCAAACATTGCATTTGTCCTGCCCCTTAGTTAGTCACACACACGACGAATGCTGTCGCCAAAATGGCTTATCTGGCAACAGCAGGAGCAATCCTTGCCATAAGCACCTATCTGGGTGCGATTATTTCTCAGCGTTATTTCGTTCACTTTCTAACTGAAGCACTGACATCACTAAATCTGATTTTTTTCATTCCAGACGAAGACCATTTTTCATTAATTGGAATGAACCAAGGTGTACTCTTCACTACTTATATCGAAAGCATTGTCAATGTGTACGAACAGGCAATCGAATATACGAACCGATTATTTGTCCACATAGTCTTAACGGATTCACAAGTTACCTTGATATACTAAGTAGCCGTCTCAAATCAGCATGTCAGCCCCACACAGTGACATGGTTCACTCTAACGTCGAAAGTAGCTTCGACTCTCAGCTGCTAACTCCGGGCTTGTCGATGACAAACCAGTGGTTAGTGGTGCTGGCTCTATCGATCGGGCAGCTGAAGTGCATGTGAAATGCGTGTTGTCTAGGGAAACCCGAGATGACACAGACCAACGTACTCGCTTCGATAAGTGAACATCAAACTTAACAGACTTGTGTGTACTCGGAATGCAATCGCAGTTTGACAGACCGAAAGATCATATACGTGCCTATGATAGTTTTTACCAGTATGAAGCAAAACAAACTATGGAATGAATTTGAGGTAAAACATTTGGCTCCGGTTAGACACTCATCTATACTTGCTCAATCTCAACATGATGATACGACATGTATTGATCAAAGCCAGGGGAATCATGGGAGGTTCCAATTAATATTCTGTAAAACCTCCCTAATTGAGCATGCAGTGAATACTTAGTGTAACGGGCACCAATATTCAATTGGAGAAGCTACTCTGAAAAGATGGTCAGAAGATATACGATATGTGTGTAAAAATATACTGTACTGTATGGGCTCTGGGTTTATTCATTGGATGTATTAGATAAACAAATTGTTTCCATCAGCTTATTACCGCTGGTCAACAATAACAGGACCGCAATCGAATGTTGGCACTATTCAATTTGTGAACACCAGCACGAGTTCAGAAATATCTAGATGTATCATTCCCATTGAAGCATACATATAATAAACACGTTCATACTTTCGTTCATACGCTCCTTTTGTCACCAGCACATTATCCAAGTCTGTCAGACTCCGTGTTGGGGCGGAGTCCAGACAACGGAAGTGTAAGCGGATAACCACATATGAACACCGCCTTCAGAATCACATGATGACACCACTATTTGAGGAACGAGACAATTTTACCACTAAGACTTTCGGATGGATCACAAGGCAGATAGCACTACGCACGTAGCACTGTATGTCTGGACTAACACACGGATACTAACAACATGACAATCAGCATATCCAATGTAAAAGTTGGGTGGGGGGTTCGTTCATATAAAGCTACCTGACCAAAGATCAGTTCTGTCGTAATCGTTCCTTCCCAGTCACCGCCACCCAGTTTCAGTTCTAACAAACTGATGTTTGTTAACAATGGTATGCATACTTGATCCCGTTAATCGCGGTGGTTAAAATGAACCGTAGGAAATGAAATACAGACAAACCTGCAACAACCACATTTCACAACAATAACAAAATTGAATGGTAACAAAAACCTGTGGGATGACGTTTGTTCGAGTGGTCTCTGTAAAAAATGAACTGTACAGAAAGTATGAAAATGACCCCAACAAAATATTATCAGGTTGTTGCATCGACCCGGTGTTATTTGTTCACCTACCAAATCGATGTCAAGTTCATTGGAAGTTGAATGTGGGTCATCGCGTATTCCGCAATATGGTTACGGGGCCGCAGTGACAGTGATCTGGGTGAGAGCTATCCGTCAACTCTGTGTGGCTGTCATTTCGTTTTAACAACTGTACTGCCGACGTCATGTCACATCAAAATCTCCACTATAACGCCAAGGTTAATAGTGCCTTTCCTGATAGTGTGCGACCCTTGCTAAGGTTTCTGTCTTTTACTTTGTCCAGGAGCAAAATCCTACAGCCAATCAAACCCTTAAACACCGAAAACGAGCTTGTTCGGTACGCGTTTCCTCCCCTGACTAAACCGGATATATTCACAGTATCATTATTATATGTGCTGATGACTTTAATCTGTTGCTTATAGGGGCAGTTTGACAGAAACCGAGAAGCGGTTGGGTGGTTTAAATGTTCCACACTACAGGGGTACGGACAATCGGTGCCTGTTTAACACAGCTTACTATAAACCCATACGTCGCTGTCATTTAGGTTGCATTACGTAAATTTTTGTTTGTAAAAATACTGGATGTCATTAACTGAAAGTGGATTTCTGGTTCAACTGGCTATAGACTGTCATCAATCCCACCTCAATGGCTAGGGTGGTGATTTGCGTGTTTCGGGTACTTACTAAGCGTTTCGACCATACAGTTTTGCAGTCATATGTATATGTTGCGATATGTCGACATTTCGTTTAGTCTCATTGGTTGCAAACGTAACATATGCACGTTACAAACGACAAACAAATAAAGACAGATAGTGTACGGATACTCACACAGTCACACCACATATTATTTCATCAACACCACGGCAACCCGATGGGTTGTTTCAACCACGTTTTTGAACACAATATTTCCTGCTGAGTTCTGTTCAACGTAGCCTCGCTAAAGGCGAGTAACCTCAAGCTCTGATTGCGTAACCATAAGTTGAGTAAGCTAAGTGGGTCAAATGATGACCTGTTGTAATGAGGTGTCTAGCAATAGATGATGCGAGTTCATCTGGAGTTAAATACCTAAGTTAACAGGTTTAATCTTGCAAAAGACATTGTTCTTATTGTGACAGTACTACAAAGATTCACAGAGCAGGTTACGGCACTTCTATCACCATTCTATTCAGCTAGATTGTCAACTGGGGTCGTTCTCAGTGCACTGTGAATGTGTTAAGCAAGGCCCAGTCTTGGTACACAGGATTTTCCATCAGCTTCATCGCCCCTTACGTGACACAAGCAGCCATCTCTGCAGAAACTCGTCAGAGCCATAGTGTGATAGGTGACCAAATCGAAGACGCGATTAGTCTAACATTCGGTGGAATATCTCGACATGGCGATTAGATATGACCAAAGCCCACAACAGATAAGTTGCGGGCAACACTGGCGGCCGGGCGAGCAATCAGTCAACGAAATCGGACCAACAAGCGAAAAATTGCAGGCAAAAACCCACTAAATAAAACGTCAGCCACACACACACACATACAAAACAGGCAGTAATGCACACGACGGATGGGGGGAAATTGCGGCTCCGTTATGTACTGGAATTCCGGTCCATAAACGCGAACGCGCACGTGGCGTGAGAACCTGCGAGTTGGGCAATAAAGATCGTGCTTAACTGAAAGACGTTTTGCTCCAATAGCATCAAAAGTACAACCTTTTTGGAGACGTAATCTCTTTACTTCATTAGAGGTGAGTCTGCTTGTTACAAGGTGTTCTAACCCATTGGATCCAAATTCATACAATATATTATTAATTCAAAATAACCCCTAGCACGGACGTACACTTGCGAATAAAATGCTGTGGCTTCTTCAACGATTTTCATTAGCTTTATAAAACGTAGATAGTTAAAAAGAAAGTATTCTTTCACGTTTACTCTGCTGTGATCGATGTGAGATCATCGTGCAATGATATAGCATCGCAAGTAAACGCAGGTAAACGTCAGCAATATGTACAGACCGTTTAAAATATGAGATCGACAGACTAGTACATGTGACACCATGCAGTGTTTTTTCTGGAACGACATGCTTACGTGAGGGCTGAACTATCATAAGGGTGCCCGGATCATAATAAAAGCTAACCAAAGATGATTCGAACCCGAGACCTCATGGTTAAATCGGCTGAGTATGCCATTGACTAGGTTACTGCGTCGAGTGCAGATCACAGTTTAATTTTTCAGGGCTTTGTATGAGAAGTGTTATCTACACCTTTTGACGTAATTTAGTGATCTGTCCTGCAGTCTTGAGATTAGTCCTACAAACGTGATGTTTCTTCCTGTGAAGAGCCAGGCCAATAAAAATCCCCCCAAACTGTTTTATGTTTGACTTTGGGGTCATGCTTTTAATAGAGGTATTCAGAGCAAAACGGCTCCGTGTCTCGTCGAAATGCTATCTGTAAATATGTTTAATCTTGCAGGATTCTTCCTGAAACAGAATATCGTATTCTCTAGAACTCTAGTTTTCTGATCAAGCATTCAAGTTGACTGAAACTAGTTATCTGCAACGTAAAAATCTATCAGCATGCACTTAACTGAAGAACCCTGGATTCCGCACCACCGGTCAAACAAAGACTCAGATATAATTCACGGCATACTTTGGTAAGTAACGAATCCGTGAATAGTTTTACAATAGGAATGTGAATCATGGTTCTCGGATAAGAATCCACTTCCTCATGCTCATTTGTTCACAGACAGACCCACGAAAGTACGTATTGATTGTTGCTTAGGCGATGTAAATCATGACTTGCTTAACACTAGTGTAGTGGAGTTGAGCGATCGTAACATACTACTCATACAACTGCTATTCAGTAGTAGGATCGGAGCATATATTTTGACATGCTACAATCCGCAGGAAAAGTGCAGAAAGGAAAAACAGAGTGCAGTATCACCTATGGGAGTCCCTGCTACTTAATGAAACTGAGCATTGACGTCTGCGGCAGCCGAGACGGTCTGAGGCTGACTACTGCGTGCAAATGAGTGGTTTTGTTTCAGGTTTTGTTTCAATGCTTAACCCCTGTATTGCTTGGTCGAATAAATAACCCTTGTGCCATCCGCGTTCTTGGATCACAACACTAGTTTTCCGATGCACATCTACTGTAGCCGAACACGTTGAGCATGAAGTAGCTCAAATCCAGTGCTCACTTCGATACCTTAAAAACAGAAGACCGAGGGCTGTGAATGCAATTGTTTGCTTTCGAACCACAAGCGCTTTTGCAGATAACGATAGGCAAAACGCTTGATTAAACGACTGGAAATAGTATTTACTGCATGAACTACATTAGGCTTCACAAGTGCTTAAGTTGCGTAGTATTCTCCTGATTGACAACTGCTGGTCCCATAATATCAGGATAATCAGTCACCCATGATAAGTTGTAGGCGCATCGCTTCGATTGTTGGACCAGAAACTATTGCGTGTTAGGGTCTGCAAACGGCTATCCTAGAGGCATGGATCATCACAGTACACTCAACTTGTACGTCAGAGTAACTATGGATGATATATATGATATGGTACCTTCAAATCACGACTTTCATAGGTTGGAAAGTTAAAATATCACCAACTTCTTCAAGTTTACTCTGTTTGCCCATTGTAGTTGAACTTTAAAATTTATGATTCAACTCCGCGCAGTGTTTCCGCCTTGCATCATAACCATCCTGAATATCCACGAATACGACAGCGTAGCGAAAAGGCGTCCAATAAAGCACAATCTTTATCGTCCAACACGCTAGTTATCATGCTACGCGCGCGCTCGCGTTTATGAGTCAGCATTCCAGTCCACAACACCCCCAGGTTTCCGTTCACGCGTCGTGTGCACTTCTACCCGGTTTAGGTGTGTGATCAGCGCCGTTTATCGGGGTTTTTTCCACCTACCATTCTTCGTCCATTGGTCCGATTCCATTGAGCGATGGCTCGTCCGGTCACTCGTGTTGTTCTCCATCTATCCAATATGGGCTTTGACCGTATTACACGACCGTGTCGAGATATTTCTTTGAGTGATGGAATAATCGCGCCTCCGATTCGATCGTCCATCTCAATTTGCCTGCCATGTCTCGCCCGTTGGTCCGATCCGGTCGAGCGATGACTCATCCGGTCACCCATGTTGCCCCCGGTCCGTTCGCTGTGAGTTTTTGGACTACCTCCCCCCGCGTTTTGGTATTCTGCCGAGTGTTTAAATACTCGCACCTCCGGCCCTATAATCCACCACACTAGTGCTAACGGAATCATAGTGTAAATGCAAATGGGTATCACCACCCAACCTGTTTCAATCAAAAGGATAATTAATCACTCCCATACATTTTCCCATTTCACTAATCCATCGTGAGTTAGCGTAATGGTAGAATCATAATGAAATTCACATCCGTTTGGCACTCAAGGAATTTTCATGACCTTAATAACTATTCACAGAGTGTATATTGATAACAAACGTACCTTTTGCTTCGACTGCGAACAAAAATTCATGTATATCAATTTTCTGCATTTCGGATGGGTAATGATGACCACATTCGGAATCCGTCTCGTTGGTGGTTTTCATAGCTTCCTGAAACAATGGTTGAATTCGTTAGTTCATAAGCCACACGTAGACAGGATGCAAACCTGATGCGGACGTATTTCTTCGAATATGTTTAATGGTATTCACCTGGTAAATTATCAGAAAACCAGGCAAATATTCTTCACTACGCATTCCGTTGTCACACTGCCATTTTCACTAGTGAACAACAATAGCTGCCGTTCGAACAGGCCGTCCAAAATACGAGCATATATAGTGTGTTCCGATGGACGCCTGCCTTTTTTGACAAATCTGAACTCGGACCATAATGCGAATTCACGCCCACAGCTTAAGGTTTAGCGGTGGGAATGTGCGTTCACGTTATGTCAAGAGCCCGGTTCCTAACCGTCAGGAGGTAGATAGATCCGCTGTAGTAATTCTTAGAAATCGTGATTTCTGTGTATGACCTCCTTTGGAAGCGTTCATTTCCGATCGTCAATGTATATAACTCCAAATATTCCAAAATGGTGATGTACTGTTGTACGACTTATACGTTCACAATATCTTTAAAAATTCACCCTCTGGACTAAAGTGAACCACGCAGTCTTAGGCCACTGCAAGTGGTTCAGATTAATCATGATCGACGCTTAGCTGTCGAAGCATAGACACTGACAACCAAATTACCCGTTTGCATGAATCGAATTAAATCACGTGACTGGGGCAGAATGTGATTGCCAGTCTAGCGATACTGTGACGTCATCAGTGCATAATTAGCATGGCAGTAGGACAGGGTGCTAATCGCAGTGTTTTGTCTGTGAATATGAGTTATTCAATTCCTTCTTGGAATTTGGACGCTTCGATGAATGTTTTGGTCCTATGTGTAATATTGCTACAAAGTTTCATGACCGTGTTTGTGTGACCTCTGACATCAACTCGACAGAGTTCGCTCTAATCACTGGAGGTGGTGGAACCGACATTCAACCGACAACTTTGATCAGCTTAGCACTTCATTTGTTCTCACACCGATGAATTCAGAAGTCACTTTAAATCAAATAAACAACTTCAGCCCGGTGGCCGAAATAATAATTGCTATAGTCTTGTAGTACGGCATTTTAGATCAGTAAACCATACAACAATGAAATCTACAGACACAAAAAGAAAGCTACGTCAAAACTAGTGACAAAATACAGGCAAAACCACTTAATCAATAATCTGTGCGTAAAACATTTTGAAAGTGATCATATCGACCAGTTTTTGACAGATGGTACTAGTCAATGGTCGGGACGTGGGTAATGTAAATTGATAATCCAGATTCGTTCGTAGTGTGGGGGACTGTCAGGCAGGAAGTGCGAGCATTCCAACTCTCGGCGGACTACCCCAACACAGGGGGGAAGGTGGCGTTCAACGAACTCAAACAGGAGGCTGCCAGCATTCGACGGTACCTGACAATTCCAAAACCGAATGAGCCATTTACAGTGTCAGTGGACGCAAGTGATATCGGAATCGGAGCAGTTCTGTCACAACCTTCGGGAACAATTGAGTATGCCAGCCGAATACTGACGGAAGCAGAAAGAAAGTATTCTACCACGAAGAAAGAGTGTCTAGCTATCGTCTTGGCGCTGGAGAAGTGGAGGATCTATCTGGTAGCGACCACTTTTCATGTTGAGACCGACCACAATCCCCTGATCTGGCTGAAGAGTGCAAAGGATCCAC
>JTDE01004670.1:49674-60089 GCA_014338405.1 Paragonimus skrjabini miyazakii | reverse complement strand
ATTGCGTAATCTAAAAGCACTCGATTCAGAGGTCGTCACAATGCGCTGACGGACTGTTTTTGGTTGAATGTTGGCAACTCTGCCGGAATGCTTTGTTGGCGTCTATACGATTGTTGTTGTCGTCAGCTATATCTGCAACAAAGGCGCTAGCAAGTGATTTACGGCAATCAGTTCTTATCCAAGCTGGAGGATGTTCCTTAATCCTTTTTGACAATCACCTAGTCGTACAACCAACATATTCTGCAGTACAACAACAGCAGGAAAATGAACACACGAGCACTGACTGGTCGTGGACTGGTAGCTTAGCTTTCAGGCTCAATCTTAATATTGGTATTGTTGTGGATCAAATTCTTATGGTTCCTGCTCTAAAGGTACGTCTGAGTGACCGGTACATGCACCGGTTTGAATGATCTGCTACAGTATCCCCTTCAAACAGGAGTTTTATAGACACGGCTTTCTGTGGTCTTTACCTCATTAGGAATTTTGGCCTTCGTAGTAGAAGCGACGAACTGCTCCGGATAACCGTTTTCCCTCAAGAGGTTTTGAACCGTTTTCAGGTCCTGGTCTACTGTGTCATTCGAACAAATCTTTATTGGTCTAGTTGCCAGGTGTTGGTCTAAATTCAGTTTATGTGTAAATGGCAGAAAACTGTTGAAATTGGTGTACTGACCTGTCCATGTAGGTTTGCGATATACCGACCTATTCAGTGTACTGTCTCGACGTCTGGTCAATTTGACACCCGGGAAATAGAACCCGTTGTTAGATTATTTTTCTAAGTTGAAACGCAGTGAAGCGCGTGCTGCATTCAAAACCCGAAGGATGGTTGTTAGCTCATCTTTTTGCTGTATAACAACAAACCGGTGGTCACTGTAAGAAAGAAGTTGATTACAGTATGAATCAAACAACGCGAAGACTGGTTAATTCAATTAAACGAACATTCAACGCAGCCAAACTTTTGTACTAGTGTTGTGATCCGAGAACGCGGATGGCGCAAGGGTTATTTATCCGACCATGCAGTACAGAGGTTAAGCATTGAAACAAAACCACTCATTTGCACGCGGTATTCAGCCTCAAACCGTCTCGGCTGCCGCAGACGTCAATGCTTAGTTCCATTAAGTAGCAGGGACTCCTATGGGTGATACTGCACTCTGATTCTCCTTCCCGCACTTTTCCTGCGGCTTGTACCATGTCAAAATATATGCTCCGGTCCTACTACTGAATAGCAATTGTATGAGTAGTATGTTACGGTCGCTCAACTCCACTGCACTAGCTCGAACCCAGAAGCTGCCTGTGACTGGTGGATTTGCGCCAAACACATTGCCGTCTTCTTCCCATCGTAGAAAACTTGTCATTATGCGGTCGTATAGTGTTTACACAATTCTGTAAGGCGATCATCGATCGTACGAAGAGGACTTACATCAACCGTTTGCAGAAGTCTCGTAAGAAGCCTGCTGAAGAGCCAATTCCACTGGATCCCAGTAAGTATGTATTGAACTGTTCTTCAGTACAGTTGAATTCTTTGCAAGTAGAAGCCTTAGCTTTGGGTCTAGATTATAAAATACCACCATATAGGCCTAATCGTATTTATGTTGAAGCCCAGTTTGAGAGCCTCGTTGATCAGTTATCAGATCTTCAGCCAACCACTGCTGACAACTCAGGCTGGCTCAAAACCAAACTCACTGATATAGCTTATGGGTTTATTATGACTCCAATCAACGGTCGGTGTGCTGTTACAAAGCAACACCCACAAGCACTAAGAGAACTTTAATCAAGAAATGTAGGACTCCGGTGCAGTCACTTTAGACAGGGACGCGTATGTGCAGAAGATGCTTTCAATATTAGAGGACCGAACAAAGTTTCAGCAGATAGACACAGTGGACAACATCATTGAAATAGAAGGTCGCATAGGACGGCATCTTCAACTTCTCCTACAACTGCACATAACCGATAACGTGATGTACAAATCCTTTAAACCGTGTGGGTCATCGACATCTCAGCTCTACGGTCTCCCTAGAACACACAAGTCTGGAGAGCCTCTTAGGCCTATCCTGGCAATGGCGAATTCTCCGTATCATAAACTGGCATGCTGGCTAGTCACTATCTTAACTCCATTAAAACAAAAGTTCCAGGCTTATTCTATTAAAGATTCTTTTGAACTGATTAGTGACTTAGACAACATCAATCTTGCCAATGAGTTGATGTGTTCCATAGACGTTCAGTAACTGTTCATGAATGTCCCGTTACATGAGACAATTGATTATATTTGTGAGCTCGTTGGAACGAGCCATATTACTTTGCTTCTGTCTAGTGATATTCTGAAGGAAGCCTTATTGTTATGCGCTGAAAACCTCAGCTTCCGTTTTCTCGATCGGTGCTACCGCCAAATAGATGGGGTAGCCATGGGAAGCCCATTAGGGCCCATCTTAGCTGACTTTTTCATGTTAAAGATTGAACAAGAGTTAGCCGGACACATAGCAAGTCTGACATATTACAAACGCTACGTTGATGATACACTAGTATTTAGTCGGTCCAAACAGACAATAGATAACCTAGTGCAGCGGTTAAATAGTTGTCATTCCAATCTAAAGGTAACGTGCGAATTTGAGACTGATAATTGTTTGCCGTTTCTAGACACACTCATAAGTCGCCGGGAAGATGGCTCTATCAAAAGGTGTTTATAGGAAATCCACATGGTCCGGTCAATACCTAAACTTTAGTAGTTTCACACCGGTCCATCAAAAGCGCGCACTAGTGAATACACTATTCACACGCGCAAGACGAATCTGTACACAAGACAGTCTTGTGGAGGAA
The DNA here is from genome assembly GCA_014338405.1 of Paragonimus skrjabini miyazakii. NCBI lineage: Eukaryota > Metazoa > Platyhelminthes > Trematoda > Plagiorchiida > Troglotrematidae > Paragonimus > Paragonimus skrjabini miyazakii. The sequence continues at coordinate 57,278 of JTDE01004670.1, read as the reverse complement.
TTAGAGTTGATCACGACTGTACTACAATCAAATAGTTATCCAAAAAGGTTCACAGAAAGGCACAGTAGGCCAAAACCGTCATCCAAAACGGTGGTCACTGTAAGAAAGAATGTTTACATAGAATTGCCTTTTAAAGTTGATTACAGTATGCATCAAACAACACGAAGACTGATTAATTTGATTAAACGAACATTCAACGCAGCCGAACCCCGTGTACTATCTCGAACCTAGAAGTTGCCTGTGCCTTCAATCAAAGATCAGCCTGTCGGTGCCACCTCACACTGTATCTATCAGTTTACATGTAACTGCAAAGAAATTTACATAGGCAGAACCCAGAGGTGTTTGATTTCCAGAGTGAAGGAACATTTTCCTAAATGGGTACAAAACTCTGTATTACCGAAGAACGGCAATATTGTTGAAACACGCAAACAACCAGTGTCCGCAGTCGCAAGACACACTTCCTGACCACTGGTCACGTCATTGATCCGGCTTGTGCATCCAGAATCTTATTACGTCATCCCAGTTCAAGATTCCTGCGGTTTGCTGAGGCTGTCGCAATCAATCGACTGTGTATTCAGAAACAATTGTTCGTAAACTTGACCCTGCCCTGGACTTAGTGACCTTCCCTAACCCAACAATCGACTATCCATCCCACCCACCCCTAACCGTTCGATATGAGAGAAACGGTTTTATGTTATTGTAACTTTGGTACTGATGAGTCAATACGAAATGCTTGCATCTACCAGTGTTCGTGTTCTAACAGTGTTATTCAAACTTCTGAGGGGAACGAACTGTTTCAAATATATCGTCAACATATCGGCGGTACATAGGAAGACCGAATGGTCAACTGAAGTTAGGATTCTAATTTGCACATGAATACTCTTGCCAGTAATGGGCCTAACGGGGATCCCATTGCTACCCCCATCTGGTTGTCGATACAGCTCACCGTTGAATACAAACTGAACATTGAGGGTGCAACGTGGAAGTAATTATCTCAGGTTTGATTTTTGTAATCCGAACATGTTCAATCTGATCACACAAAAGGTTGATTGTCTCCATCAACGGAACATTTGTGAACAGCGAAGTGACATCATGTGCCGGTGTCTAACATTAATGTCCCTCATTGAACTTGAGAGTGTTCACCTACCTTGATGCTGGTAGATTGTCGGAAGAGGTCGCACATCGTGAAGCTAAGCCCCGGGTTGCGATCGTCAACGTGCGCCGTTTGTGGTGCCAGTATGATCACACCCTACCCTCGGATAACTGTGAGCAACCTTCGTGTACGGCTGTGGAAGGTAGGGTTGACCCACAGAGAGGATGCCCACTGCCTGTCATTGATGATCTTTACTTCCAAAGTGCTTGCGTGTGAAACGTAGACCGCATTAACAATGTAAGATTACAGTGGTCTTTTCAGGATGGACAGACTTTGACAACTGCGCAAAGTAACGGTCTCGATTCACGTCTCATCATTTAAAGGTACGTCAACTGATTGTCTACCATGCCATATTTTGTTTATGTGCGTGGAGTTGGCCTAGACGCAACAGTCTAGTGGTTACTGTGACCTGGGTACCACGTATGAGAGGTTTAACGCTAAATTCTGCTGCCATAAGGCATTCTCGGACTCCAAGCTAGAGTCTAAAGGAAAACAAACACCTTGAATCAGCGACACTGTCAAACCTCGCTAAAACTTAGTCAATGGTACTAGCGTTGTGAGCCTTTGCATTTCCCAGATCAGCATTCCCTTCTAACTCTACTTATTTGTTCAGTTTTGCTGTGGCATTAGTGCCAGATGAGGTAAACACATCGATTGCACTACTTCGTACTTTATGTCTAGTAGCAGCAGAAATAAGTTAACTCATAAAACGATAAAGATCTTGAATTAATCCAGAGTAGCGATACCACCATTCCAGATGTGTGACCCTACAACTTCAGATACTATGTTAATTACAGAATTTGTGGAATAGTGGATTGCACTCCCTTTCTTGTCAAACACAGTCTAGCTGAGTAGAACCTTTGGGAGAGTTCAAAGGAACAAACAACACAACAACAACACAGACATGTTGATTGAGACGTTCGACGTCTGAATCTAAGTAATGGACAGTACTCCCAATGTAACTAGATAACGAAGTGAGCCATAACTACGACCAACAAAAGTCGTCGTCCTTGGTTGGTAAACGCGGGGATGAATAAACGGTAAACCTGGCCAACGTATGCTGAGGTAAAATCTAATCATTTTGGAGCACATTTTGTGTTCACAAACCTTGCGCCGTGATAATTGTATTTTGAAGAACTCAGGGGATATGAGCCATATTTTTCAACAATCAAAACGTTCTGTCTGAGCATATATATCTACAATCACTTGCATGAGCTTTCAATGAATTTCCCTGCTTGCTGCCGATCAGTTTAAAAATATTGTCATGAAACATAAAAACGTACACATCATTGAAAAACATTTGAAAAGACAATGTTTTGAAAAGCTAATACGACTGTAGGCTCAAAGTGAAATCAGAACTGAACAGGAGGAAGATAATGTACACTCAATGTCAACTGATGACTAAAAATGAGAGAAAACAGTGGCAGCAATGAAAAAGAGCATAAAAATTGAAAAGCCATGACTTGTAAAAAATGTGGCATTTAAGGAAACAAGTAAGAACAGTGATGGGACGTACAGACAACAGTTGATCAAAAATAACATACTGAGGGGAATAAAATACAGTTGGAACGTGGAAGTAGTCGGCAATCGACAAGTTTGTGAGCGAACAAGATGTGACAGAAACAGTAGAAAACAAAGTGAAGGCGTGATCAGTTATGGACAGCATGAGTAAGAGACAGAAACCTCGGAAGCAAACAATCCAAAAAACCTCGTTAGTTAGGATGTCATGTGATGCAATCAGTACACACAAAGGCCAGCGAACTCTGAACAGAATGCTTCGTCTACACCTATGACTTAGAATTCGTTTTATGAAGGGGTTTAATGACGTCATAGATTATTCAAAATCCGTATAGTGAATCCACACAAACAAGGCGTTTGGGATGCATCTCTTAACGAAGCAGGCAAATCGCTCAAAAAAAAAGTTTGATCCAAGATCAGATTTATCAATATCTTCGATATCGTGAAAACTTGCGAGTAGATTCCAACACCAGTTGGTTGACGTAAAGTTGGAATATTTCTGTCTTCATTTCCTGAGGCAGCTTTAATATCCAATGAATAGTTCTGTATTATTCCAATTATCCAATCAGATTGCAGCTACGGACGCTTGTACATTTCGACCTTATCTGAGTTATTTCCTCGTTTGCTTGCTGACAGCCCATAACTAAGATTGTCATGTATGGTCATTATGTCTCATTCCCTCTTTGTCTCGCCTGCCTTACATAGTAATCACCTGCTAAAGATATAAGCCTCTACCGTTTAGTTCTTCGTGCCTGCCAATAAACGTTGGTGCACAACTTCTGGTTCTCGGGCGGGAAATCATGCCGTACGATCAAATGTGTAAGTGTGGGAGAAGCGATCCGATACAAAGCCTAAAAGTAAACACTATTCTAGGCCTGAATTAGTAACAATACGAAAACATGTCGCGCACAAAAGCAGGCCATCTGAATCTTCTTAGCATGAACAAGGTGGTTACAAATGGATGACTGGAACAACTCTCACTTATGGAGGATAATATTTCAAATATCACTGTATTTGTCTTCGTTCTAATCGTGGACAACAAAAATACCGATTAGGTAACGTGAAGAAAACGACGCAGTTCCGAACCGATATATCGGAGCAACATAACATTTAACAGAACTCAACAAGGTACACTGCATACATAGCAAGACAAAATACACCTCAGTAAAGACCGTAGCTTTTCAAGGTGACAACGAACCATAAGTGAGATCGAACAAAACAGGAGTCGGTCGGTGACAATCATCCAACAAAAAATCTTTGTTCCAAGAAATCCAATTGAAGCAGTATGTACATGCATGCAGTACAGTGGCGTAGGGCTCACAGTTCAGGACGAGGTATCAAAAGAGGAAAAACAACACTTATCTTCTTGTGGGAGTTTAAACAAATGGGAGATAGTCTGTACAGAAGTTTTTGAAGGCTTCTGATAAAAGGATCACGGGATGAATACAGGGAAAAGAAGTGAAAGCAGCGAAGACTTTGGAAAGCAGCAAATATCACAGCAACAAAGATGCGCGAAGTCATCCAACACATAATGGATCGCGATCCAGAAAATAAGATAGACCGTGACGACTGGAAAATAGTGAAAATTTCCCAAAACACAGATTAGGTCGGTTCTACCTTGATGTAGGCCTTCGGCCATATTCCACTACCCAAGTCAACCCGGTTGTGGATCGGAAATGGATGACCTTCGGAATTAAACACAAATCGATCTAACGGAAGTAACGAATCTTCTGAGAAGATCAGATAGAGGTACTTCAACGTTTCGGCCAGAAAGTATGATTGTTGCACGTCATCATGTTGGGGGTCCAGGGAAAGCACATTCTTTAGGCCAGAATAACCTCCGGGAGTACGTGCGTATTTCTCCAGAGCCTGATAAAGATAACAAAAGTTTTGTTTTGTATACTGATGAATGAAAAAATATATATATTCGAACACAGACAAAAACAGTACGAGAAGAGAGTAATCAAGTTCACATTTCGAAAGCCTGAGCCACAAGGGTTATGAAAAACGTCTGTAGACTACAACAGTAAAAACATAAGCATACACGTACTACATGATTAGAATGATTAAAAAAACTGGTGAGATTAGTATACAGGCAACAGTAAACGTTGGACAATAACAGCCAATAATATAAAGGGTGAGGACATAACATCGACCGTGAGGCAGTAAGAAGCACACGAGCCAACAGGCAAGATAGAAATTAAAAGCTAATCGTGTACTGAACAGCACAGGTCTTTTGTAAGACTTTTCTACAAAGTAAACAAGGGGGACAATAGTAGTCAGTAGTGGGTAAGCGCCCACCAAAACTGAGAAACACGTACTAGATTATTTCCACGGTCGAAGTACAGACAGTAAGGATAATAGAAACATCTCAAATAAGTTGTATACGAACGCATGTGATCGTATGAAAATGTTCGTGGTGCGTGACCTTAGGTCACATACTAACAAAGGCGCGAAACGCATTGACTTGTTTGCTATGCACTGTAGTATGCATTCCTGAGGTATGGATTCATGCAGCATTGGTCCTAGGAACAGGATGAATCAACGTAAACATACTATTCTCTACAACTGCCGTCAAGCCGAACAGAATAGTGCAGACTGACGTTAGCGTGAATTACACTATTAGCCTTGAATATGAGGTTAGTAATCAATGTAGACTAATCGTAACAACTTTCAATCGTGTCAACGAACAGCACAAAATTAAACATATAACACGATAGCAAATAATCACAAACTATTAGACAATTTCGGTTCGTCCAGTAACGCGCTAAGAAACAAAGAAAGAAAAATTAAAACCACACAGTGAATGAGTGGCAAAACTGAAATTTCATGGGGTAGCTGACTTGTCCGTATGAGAAAGATTTCAGTTAGTAGAAGTAGAAAACAGTGAGAGTAATCACAACTGCAACGAAAATAATTGCTAGAGTAAGAAGACACGAAAGTATCGTTCTTTCTGTCGAAGATGATCGATTATATCATTCAGTATTAAGGTAGTCTTAAGTAAAACTCGTAGAACAGGTTTACCAAACCACAAGTTCAGGCTGAGATAGAATCATTAAAATTGTTAGGATATAATCTCGAGACCGTAATGATTCAGAAATGAACGTAGTTATCACTGAATTACATCAACGTCAGCTGAGAATTAGAATCGGCAGTGCGCAGAAATCAACACAAGCATACACGCGTGGCCATCAGTAGAAATAACCAGGCTTGAGATAGTCACAAACTGGAAAACTAAAGGATGGCCAATAGCCAACCAAATTGACTAACTTTCAAACGATCATGTGAATTCTAAAGAAAAATAAATGGGGCATACGTCTACTTGAAGAAAGAGGTAAGCGAAAACGAGCAAACACTTGGCATACACTATAGTGACTTTCTAGAGAGGCGCCTGATGGGATCAACCGAAAGTAGTCCCTTCTGGAGGGTGGTCTCTCCAAACGCATTAAAGGGAGGGCATAAATCATTGTTTTAAAAAAATTCTTCGAGATCGTTTCAACAGAGCATTCTCCTTTCTGAATAACGCGCTGTCTCTTAAAGGTACATGCTGCTGGTAACAAATAGGCACAGCGTCTGCGCACTGCATCACTCCCTCTGCTCTGTAGAGTAACATGCACGTTCGTGGGCTAACAGGATCGAGTTCAAGGGATGTCTGTAGTTAACCACCGATCAGTGGCAGAGGTCGCTCGTGTAAAACCAACGGTGCGAGATAGCTCAGACTGACTGCGGAATGATCAGGTGAGCTAAATCACATAGGTTGAGCCAAAAATTCTGAAGGATAAAACCGCAGTGGGATGCACCGTGATCCGTCTAAAAAGAGAGGAAGTGAGCCAACTTAGAGTCAGAAATGTAGTCATATCAGGGGATGACCTTTCTGGAATTCTAAATTCTTACAGAGGCTCCGTTGGATCGGACGAAAATTGACTCGCTTGGAAAGCGAACTTACATGCATACGTAAGTAGGCCTACAAAAATTCAAACGGTTTGCTTCTGAATTCCGTTAGAGAAAACAGATGGGGATAAGGGGGAAAAGGCAAGACTGGTTTTAACGCGCAACTCCCGTCGCGGGCAAGTGAACCAGATAAGCCCGGCGATTGCGAAAGAGATGAGAGAACCGGTTGCATTTTCGAGCGGACGTCAAAAACGGGTGGATTGAATACTCGTGGACTACTATTTACATAAAACGCTGCAAACAGACACGAAACTATGACACCATCAGATGACATGGTGTGTTATGGCTTGTGTTTCTAAATGGTTATGTGGCAGTTAAGCATCAACGCGAAACACTAATGTACTGCTGCCTTTGAGGAAGATGATGACATCGCAGATCACCTCGAGAAAGGAATCGTCCGGATGCGCCTCAACCTTTCATCAGCTGGTATGAGTTGTACGGTAGAAATAGCCCACGACGGCTGGCAACCAAGATGATTGTCGTATCATTCGGACAACAGGTACTCTACGCGCTCATGTCATTTTCAAAGCGGGTGAAACCCTTTTATGGAAGAGTAATGCGTTGTGCAATTGTACAATCAGAGCGGAAATGCATTGTCAACCTTGAATGCATCACATTCGATAGTACCACTAGACGTCACCTATAGTGAATTAAACAGTGTGCAAAAATATACTGATCATCATATGTTGAGTCATCTAGTCTTTCCTGGAGACTAGAGGTAGCTAAGTGTATAGTAAGACAAACCTCGAACACACTATAAACCATACTAATATCACGACCCAACGACATCCAGCTGTATCGTAGGATGATTTGTAATCATAAAGTAAACCAATGAAATGAATGTACCACTGTTACCAACCGACAGGATGGTAGCATGAACGCGAACCAATCAGCTATCGCCGACCCAATCGACAGTGCAGCCCTAACAGTAAACGCATGGTGTCATGTGACTGCTAACGGACATCCAGTTCTAAGAAAGCAT
>JTDE01004670.1:28941-49574 GCA_014338405.1 Paragonimus skrjabini miyazakii | reverse complement strand
GCAGGGAGGCATGAGAAGGGTACCAGTCCTCCAGTACTAAGAAACCATGAACATGACATCCGATATAGTACAAAACAAAAACAATTCGCTGTGAAAAATTAACCACAGGACAATCCTTTTAGGAGCTCCTTTAATGTCAGTAATTTTCAACATTCTTTGATTACACCAAAGTTGTCGATAAGGCTTAAAAATCTTATGCAATCCAGTATCATCCAAATGTGTTGAGAAACTGTCGCGTGCTGGGCGACCGAATCCAGAAAGCCAGAACAACAATAGTCTGGACTGTACTAAAAAAAAATCTCAGGTTATGGGAGAAACAGCACCATTTTTATAGAGGAATAGCAGCGCTTACGATTGCTGTTTGGACGACAATCGTTTTTGTTTTTTGGTTAACCAGTTTGTCGCAATCGGTGCAGCAGCTGATCGCCGTTTTTGATTTGTTGGTGCCAATCGACTACAATTTTGTCTGAGGCAGTTTGTGCGTGAACTCTGAGTAGTTGAACCTTCTGCAATCAGGAAACCGTTCAAGTCCAATCTCATTATATCCTTATCTATTTGACAAGCCTGCCAACTTCTAATTTTTGATGGATTCTCATAGCTTGCATCGCGGTTCTTTCTTTCCGGCAAAATCGGCTCTCTCCCTCTCAGCAAGCCGTATGACCTATGCACACGATCTTTGATCACCACATCACATGTCTACAGTCTCGGATACTCAGGGACACACGGGACCTACACCTTACCTCCTGATTTAAAACTTATAAGTTTCGGTGCCCCGCGATCATAGTACACTTTTCGTTGTATTCCGCGTCGTTGTAGGCTCTCCTGAACACTTCACGCGTTTAATAAATCACAATGTAACAGTTCAGACGCTATTGATAATTTTGTCCGCGTCCTATGATCACACATTCACTGTGTTACACTGTATCCAATAGCTCCATTCGGTATATTTCTTTTTTTTTTTAAAAGCATCGGATGCAGGTCTTTTCCTGATTCTGGAGTAATCTGTAGCAATTTTTTCGGCGGTTTCGGCCTGACTGATTATGGTACCGGCTGCTTGTTCGACGCGCAAACTCTCAGTTACGTGCAAACGTCTTGACTTCCGCGTACACAAACTGAGGTTTATTAGTATGGAAAAATACTTCCAGTATGTCATGGTAAGCGAATTGAGTACGTAGTTTGTTGACAACTGCATCTCTGGTGGTACTGCCTGGGTAGTTAATTTCAAAATAACCCGAGAAATGGTTTACCGTGACCAGGTACTGTTTCCTGCCATGTGTAAATATACCAGTGGCAACAAATTACCAGGGGCTTTCCGGAAATTATCTCAGTATCATCGTTTACTTTACTTGATTCGAGTGGTGTCTTCTGAAGATTTCACACTCTGCTACGTAATCCTTTATCTTACTGGACATGCCTGGCCAATAGTAAATTTCCTTTGCAATCTGAATACAGGCGTTCACCCGAGCATTTGCCAAATGGGTTTGTTCAATGAACTTCTGCTGAACATTTTTCGGGATGATTATCTTTTGAAAATTATTCCTTCTTCTGGCACAAACTAATCACAGGCCTTGGAAATGACTAACGGTTCTTCAGGCAGATTCCTCTCATCCTGCTGTCAGCTATTTTTTATCACACACACAGCACTTTAAGTACTTGATCCTTTTCCGTCGTGCACTGCAGTTTCACTCTCATGTCCATCAATACCATCGAAGCGCCGGTTTCGAACTCAATATCATCCGTCGCAGCTCTGGGTATATGGGTGAGAGGAAAAGTAACAGCAATGTGAAGTTGATCTCCGGGCTGATAGACCAGCTCACAGTCGTACGGCTGTAACCTGATGATCATCTGTTGTAGACTTCATTGCGTGGCATTTAGTGGTTTCTTCACTACTACTATCAGAGGTTTGTGGTCTACGTGCACCATTGTTCCCCTCCAAATGCGTAAGTGTTGAAGAGTTCTGGGGCGAAAACTACACCAACATTTCCTTCTCCAAGTGCGCATAATTTCATTCCGCAGTTGAAAGACTCCGACTTATGTAGTCAATCGGTCTCGCTTGTTATAGTAGCACAGCTCCAAGTCCGGACTGACTGCTATCACACTGAATTACCAGAGGAAGCTCACGATTGTAATATGTCAATATCACGTCTACCGAAATTCATCTTTTTATCGCGTCAAACACTGATTGTTGGGGGTCGCCTCACATCTATGACACATTTGCGTATGCATATAGGCTGAACATCACCCACAATTGATCGCAGCTGTCGCACTCTCATAGACTTTCCAGTCATCTCCTTTCGAAAAGAAACACTAGACTCGAGTTTCGCTCTCATTAGAGCTCGTCAGTGGTGCATATCCTTGCCATTGCCGGGACTAGACCACCGGCCACGCTTTCATGAGCAGGCAACCGTGTTGACCACTGCGCCATTGACCCCACATTAGGTACGACCGAATTGTCATATGTGAACGATCAACCACTTTCGCTTGCGAGTAATGATCAGGTTGCCCGATCATCTCGATAAAAGACACAGTTACTGTCTGTTAACTCCAATCGATTTGTGCATGAATTGCCGAATTGGACGCATTACTTCAGCCAACTTTGTGAGAAAGAGAATTAGACAATTAGTCATGCTATTTAGACGCGAAACTGCTTTTGCATCCTACGAGGACGACATACTATGGATTAGCCTTTAGTCCCTCAGAAATGAGCAGTTGGCCAGGAAAAACAAAAACAGTTCGCTGTAAAAAAAAATTAGCCACAGGACAATCATTTCAAGAGTCCCTATAATGTCAGTAATATTCAACATTCTTTGATTACACCAAAGTTGTTGATAACACTGGAAGATTGTATGCAATCTATTACCATCCAAATTTATCAAGAAACGATCTACGTACAGCGTAATAACAATTTCCTCGAGAATAATTGAGTAGTATGTGGAAATTCAAAAAGCAATTTGTTACATTTAAACAGGTTTTGTCAGGATTGCTGTATATCTGCCCTATTTATGATCAATTCAAATGAACTTGATGATGATTTGGAGTACACTAACTGAACAACAGAGACAGCGTCCACATTATCTAATAAATCAAAACTACATTGATCTGTGTAGAGAATTCAGAGTTGATGCTAAGCGTTTTACAACTGGGAAAAAATTCCCGACATTTAGTATTGGAAGCGGGAAACGTATGATTCGGAATTATAACAATCAAGCAAAGAAGCGTGCTATCCATAAAACATCACACGGCACATAGTCTCGCGGGATACCTATATCCTCTGCTCAATTTCGTGAGAATTCCGTCTAGAAACTTTCAATAGTTGTCTAAACAAACTATCTGTTCATAGTGTCACTCAGTTTGAGCTAGTTAGAAAACTATCCAAACCTAATCGTGAACAAACAGAAAAAAACTATGATGAAGGAATTAGGTTTCTCAATGCTAGTTGACTTCCCCAGTCAAAAAGGTACTAGAAACATTTAAACTGAAGGTTATCCATTAGTGATCATTTCGTACGTGAAGTAAATCGGTCATCAAAAACAAAACAAATAATTCAGCACTCCTAAGGTGAATTTATGTATTTTTAGGGTGTGCTGTCGGTCATCGTTTCATTACACACACAAAACGAATTTTAAAAACATTAAAAAAACAATAGAGAACAAGACAAACCTGTACAATCTTCAGAGCAGAGACGCGATATTTTTCTTCTTTTGTCAAACGCCACAAATAAAAATAAGATTCAACTGTTTCCGGTCGTTGCATATAGGCTTTGTGTTGTACTTTCACAGGAAGCGCTTCAACGCCAGGAGAGAAACTAAATGAGTCAGGACCTAGATTGGTCACTGTCGATTCGTAGCTAGTATTGCAAGTGCGAGTGATTTCGATCGCACGCTGGAACCAGACATCTTTGTTATTCCGAGCGCCTAAGGCAAGCATGCCACCTGAGAGGACCAGAAAGAAGTAAGCACGGAGTGGGATCATTTGTAACGAATACGAGCAATGAGAGCGAATGACATTGAAATACAGTTTAGTAGGAAAATGGGGGTCGTGATGTGCTTTGTGTACGGTACCTAGTATGAAACGGTTAGGAACACTTGCATCGAACAATCTGGCCAAAGAGATCAAACAAAAGAGAACGATTGAAAAGTTGGTCGCGTTCGTGGGCCATTAGGAAAATACTACGACAACAAGCTTCATGAAAGGCCCGTAATTGGTATATTTCTATATCAAAAAGTGATACCAATTATCGAAGGTCCCCAAACCTTGTTACATGGAGCCTACTGAGTTATGCACTCTAGAAATTTAGACACGCAACAGGAAACAAGTGGCGAACGGTTAGAGATATAACGTGAATGAAATCAATGTAAAGCAAACGAAATTGTTTTACAATAAAGACTGACTTATAAACGAGTGATATGTAGAGCTTCCATCGACACTGTCACCGAATAAGTAACAGAACTATGAAAAACTCGGAGGGATCAAGTGTACCTTTTCTACCAAATGTTGAACGGGCAATTGGTAAAGAACCACAACCTGCGTTGGTTACGCGAGTCGAGCACATACAGGCGACTGCACACGTGGTCCTCTCGTCCTGCCGGATTAATGATGTTCACAAACTGTTACGGCTAACTGTGACCGCAAAAGACGTTTAGCCTGCGAATTCGTTTATTGCACGAACTCCCGTACGGGTCATGTTAAACATGGGACCATGAACATGTAAACTTATTTGCACGGATGACGTGCATTTACATACAGTACGTTGTCAATCGCCCTGGTGGCACTTCTCCCATAGCGCGTACACACTATTCCAATAGTCTCTACTGGTCCGTCGTCTTCCTGGCGTTGGGGTTTTCCCTTTGGTTTCCGAAATCGTTTGGGAGTAGTATATTACTCACAACGAAACTGCCTGTTATACAACAAGTGTAATGAGAAAAATGGAGCAATATTTAGTGACCACCGCCCAAATTAGTTATCCGATGCTAAACGTCATCAAAACCCGTCTGGCGAACAACAAGAATATCTTGAACGTTTGGTTCCTACAATAACCAAGACAAGTGCAACATACGTCGCCCGCCCGTTTTAGCTCAATTCGATTGGACGTTGTTCATAAACTATTACAACTGATAGTACCGAGAAAACAAAGTGAGGTGTCAACTGTGACCAATGTTCAGAACATTCGCTGAAATAGCCCGACTACTGGAACCAGGCGTTGGAGGTTAACAGAGACGGGTACACGACGTTGCGGTAGGATTGATAACAGCATTGCTCACTGGGTGAAGTTCAGAGACGGATACATGTTCTTTAAAATCAACTATCACTCTGAAGTCATCACTCCAGTTTCCATGCTATGATTCTCACCGGTTGTGATAAGACTAGTCTGCTTGCTGAATGCTTCCGGTAGAAATTCGATAGCCATATGTGATAGTTTCAAGCGAAGACATCCTCTAAAAGTCTAGTTCATCAACTACGAGCAGGCTGAACATACCGATGGTGAGTATAGGGATAACTCATGGAAAGCCTAGACTAGGATGTTGTAGATATATAGGGATAGAAGAGCTGGAAATGGTTTTACTGAATTTTACGCAAGGAAGTCTATTGAGTTATCAGAAGCTTGCAAAACGAACCGGCAGTGTGTGCCATTTTTATGAGACGGGTTCTGCACCGTCTTAGGTTTCATCATTTCAAATTGTACGACAGTATTGCTTGGAAAATAGGAGTCGATAGAATTGTTCCTATCGGCCGTGAGTGACAACAAGTGGTCCTCAAAAATCCCGTGGTACCGTTCGTTGTTTTCACTAAAGATTACAACCTCATTTTCCATTTTTCTATAGCGTTCACATCCCCTTGGACGATGGAGTGAACAAACCATTGGCATACTTCTATGTCTTAATATCAAACTGGGAATGTTTCGTCTGCATGTCTTAGGGTAAACGATGACTCGTCCGTTGAATTTAATCGGATGCGTTGTTCACTGCGTTATAGACAACGTCATACTGCTGCTCATGTAAACACTTATTTTCTTGTCGGTAACAGCACCAACATTAAATTGTTTTCAGGTGACCGAGTTCAAAGTGTTCGTATACTGACAGTTGACAAGATTTGTGCGGAGCAGATCCACGTGTGCAGAGTTTAGCCCTGGCATTGTCAACAGCCGTGGGCCTTCACCATTGGATGTCAATTTCACTTCTTTGAAAGTAAAAGCAATTTAGGAGACTTTTTCATCTAGTTACAATTGACCCTAAACGAGTCTGATGAGTTGAAACAAATCAAGGTGGCAAGCCATGACTACTTTCGAGGGCGATGCAGGAATTGTTGCACTTTTGCATACGTGTATTAAGTGACCACTCGTCACGTTGTCCAGGGGCACACGTTTACCCAATGGGATATGCGAAATCTCGTCGTGGTGGAATAGCACGTACCATGCCATAGTTGTGTTGAACAGCTTGTGTGGCATTCCGTAGAAGATCCGGTTATTGGGTAAATCCCCACCAGATCTCAAAGTATTAACTAGTTCGAGTGTAGCTATAGTGTTACAAACATCGAAGGGATGGGAGAAATCGACCGATCGAGCAGCGGAATATATACTCCAAGGAGTGACCCGAAAAAAATTCACGGGAATCGTTGCAGGTTATGACTTGTAGCCGATTGCCTACCTCGTCGATCGTACGGCATTAAAGCAAAACCATAAATAGAATAAATCCATCCAGTTGAATAATAATGATTTTGCTTCGCAACAGATAATCAAACCTGTTGACGCTGATAAACGTTTTACTTGTTGAGTAGAAAGGGAGGCCGTATATGAAAAAGCAAATCAGAGTACCTTTGAGAATGAATTGATTTCGCTTGACTTCAATAATATGACTTATAGCTCGGGTTTCCGTAAGCTCTCTTATGTTAATAAATTATGCTTGCTTTGTTACGTGTTTGATGTTGCACACCCATGGCGGAAGGGTGCATGAGATGATATTATCCCACAATTGTCGTACATTTATTCGTGTAATGAAATCATCATCATAGACAGCAAGAAATCATTAGCTTACACTGATGCTTAACTGCCACACAACCACGAAGAAGAAAATAAGCAAGCCCTGTACAGAAAGAGAGAAGAAAAAAGGGAAAGAGGGGGAACCTAACCACTAAAAATTAGCTACGTCTATATTCAAACATACACAATCAAGGTGCCTATACCTTGCAAACAAACAAACGAGCTGTAAGTGAAAGTAAGGCGTCATCAGCAAAACAGCTTCCATACGGCTTTCACTCCCCCGCGTCAGTAAATGCACTCATTTCACAGACAACTCGGCCAAACAACAAAAACATTAACGCCACTGAGCTCGGTTAGCCACCATCTCACCTAAAGTCTCAAGCCACCAACTCTGGAAGCCGCGAGGGCCATACCCTGAGAGATGACCCCGATCCACAGTGGTCAATCCATTTGTGAACGATTTCATTTGTATAAGCCAAGTGGTTCTCTGTCCACTTCGCACATTACGTCAGTCGGCCGCAGCGTCGGCAAAGAGTGTTCAGTGTGGAAGGCGACTACCAGCTGGTATCTTTAGTACCTGACCTAACCATCTAAATCTGTGCACATGTAGTGACTGAACGAAAGAACTCGTTTGACAATCAGTGCCAAACACCCGCTTCCTAACCTCCTCGTTGCTCACTCCTTGGTGCCACCCAATACGAGCGATCGAACGCAAACATCGGTGGTCAAATACCTGGAGACGGTAAACGTCCGTTACCCTGAGTGGCTAAGTCTTGCTGCCGTAAAGTAGCAAAGCCCTCACTGTCGCCTTATATACGTGACCCTTAAAAGTCAGAGCGATATCTCTGTCGCCATAGATGCTATAGATCTCACTGATGTATTGCTGTCTATGATGATGATGATAGATGCCTCAGATTAGCGAACGCTGTCCTAGCCTTAGAGATACGCGCTTCTATTTCACTCTCTGCACCTCCGTCGCCGTTAATGCAGCCTCCCAGGTAAACAAACCGGTCAACAACCTCCATGATTTCATTATCTAGCATTGAACCTACGTAATTTGAGGCAAATGGCACCCCATATTTGATGAAATGAGTGATGAAAAAAGTCACATACCAGCAAAGCATGCCAAATGATCCATGACCTCGGACACTTTTCCATCCGCGTAATTGCCGAGGTATAAGTGACCTCCATCGCTTTGTTTGAATACACCATTGTCATAGAGGGCTTGGATGCCCAAGTCGTATAATTCACGAGCCTCCTGATCCCGATACCCGGTGCGGATCCATTCTTTAAGCAAATACTCATAGAACGAATCTGCAAGACCAGATAATCCGGATACGTTCGCACACCATTCAGCTTTCGTCTGATCCAAATAGTTGTAGAACATACCCTTAGGCCTATCCATGGAATAGATCACTTTACGAATCTTGTCCACCTAATGCGATGGAAAAGGAACAGACAGTTCAAATCAACTACAACGTGTTGCTTGATTTGAAAGATAATAACAGCATGATAGGACATTACGATTCAGGACGAGTTCAACATTCAAAGAAAAGTACAAGGTAGACATACAAACAAAACAAGAAGTGGAAGGAAAAAGGGTTATGTTTGAATGCAACCTGAAGAATTAGAAGTTAGAGTAGGGATGGTTTCGTAATTCATTATCTGGCCAACAGACTACAATTAAAAAAAACTAATTGACTACAATCCACAGAATTCCACTGGTATTAGTACGCATAAACAAAACAATACGATTCGAAGGAGGAATCAACCAAAAAAGTAAGAGCAAGTGATCATATCCATGGGATGAAAAAAGAGCATAAGACTTTCTGGATGAAAAGGTGTTAATTAGTTAGTTAATGTACTGTTGCTAGCTGGTTACTAAAATCGTTCAAGTTTTTTAAAATGATTAACTTAGATAGATGATGTTACACATGCTTGAGAAACACCATGACTGGCGTAGTTAAAGTTGTGAAATCATGTAATCGATGCTCTAAGCCACTTTCAACTGTCCCCCCACCAGTTGTTTACTGTAAGACAACAGAAATAAAAGAAGCTCCATTGACACAGGATGGCATAGTGACAGACAACTCAAAACAGACACAGATCCATGGCTGTACACCTGATTTGATAACGTCAGATGCTGAGATACTTCGAGTTTAGCCTCGTTATGGATACCTCAAAAACAGTACGAACTATCTTAGGAGCCGCGACAACAAAAATGCACATTTTTGTATAGTTTTGTTCAGGTCGAGGTCAAAGATTGCTGTGATATCTGGTTTACTGTGTCTCTATAGAAATAGTGTTAATAGGTTGTCTGCACTAGACAGTGTTTGCGCTACACAGGAGCATTCAACTGTCCAGTCCCTGAAAAACCAAAATAAGAAAATCGACATCAAGACAGTAAGATAGTGTGGGTCAAACTCTGTTAAATGGAGTCCGGTCAAACAGACTAGAGCAAAGTAACGTCGCTGACTTGCAATGATCAAAACGAACGCAATTCGACGAGTACTCTGAACCGCACAGCACAAAGTACACTAAAATATGCCGCTATCAGTCCATAACAATTAACATAAATACGGCCAATGTACAAACTGAGGACGATCGAACAATTTCAGACAAATGTGCAAACAAATCCATAAATATGTGGTAATTTCAAAAACATACACATTCCATAAAAGTATGCGCCCTAAGGAGAAAGTTCTTGCTTACTAACTTCTGGTTAGTTACCAACCGGTGATGAACAGTAGTAACTAGTCCTGCGTTTTTTAAAAAACTGGTTAGAACATGGGGAATGGTAGAGGTACTCAATTCGTATTGACACATTAGAACCAAATTTACAAGAACACAAATGGGTCTGTATAGTAAGGGTACGGATAAGTCACAGAGCCCGGGGCAGGATCAGGTTTACGAACAGTTGTTTCTGAACACAAAGGGTCCGGGCCTCAGTCGATTGATTACGACCACCGCAGCATACTGTAAGAATCTTGGATTGGAATGACGTGACAGGATTCTGAATACGCAAATTTAGTCGATAACGTGATCGGTTACCAGGACACGTCTAGCGAATGCGGACACGGGTTATTTTCGTTTTTCACTGTCCTTACCGTTTTTCGGTACCACAGACTCCTGTACAAATTTAGGCAAATGTTCCTTCACTATAGAGATTAAGCATTTCTCTGTTCTGTCTATGTAACTTTCTCTACAGTTACACGTAAGTTGGTAGATACAGTGTTGAATAGCATCGACAGGTTGGTCATATTTGACTGAAGGTATGAGTAGTTTTTGGGTCAGAGAGGACATACGGGATTCGACTGCAGCAAATGGTCATCTCATAGAATCTCTGCATTGTTTGGATGCATATTGCAGTCCCCTTTAAAAGGCAGTTCTATGTAAACCTTTTTGTCAAGTGACTGCCCATTTTGAGGAAGGTTTTGGTCCACTATACTCCTGTCATTCCAATCCAAGATTCTTACAGTATGCTGCGGTGGTCGTAATCAATCGACTGAGGCCCGGACCCTTTGTGTTCAGAAACAACTGTTCGTAAACCTGATCCTGCCCCGGGCTCTGTGACTTATCCGTACCCTTATTATAAAGACCCATTTGTGTTCTTGTAAATTTGGTTCTAATGTGTCAATACGAATTGAGTACCTCTACCATTCCCCGTGATCTCACTGTTTTGTTCGAACTTCTGGAGGGAAGTACCTGCTTCGAATTCTCCGACTGCTGGCGCAACTAAGTCACAGTAGCAAACTGATAATTGATCATTACCGCTCCTAGGTCAAGCGGCGAACGTTAAACTGATGGCTGCATGTGCCGGAGTTTTCGCCAGCAATAAGTAGTTTGCGAGGTCGAGCTGGCAGTTTGCAATACTTACCGCATGATTTTAACTAAAATTTAGACTAATGGAGAAACAAACGAACCAACAAATGATGTACCTTAACACGATCTAAAACGCATTAAAATGTGAACTGAATTATGGAGATAACTCGAGCTGTAGGTCAATGAACGGAGACAGATTGTACGAGTAATACAAACCACCGCCTTATTAAATCAACTTACTTATAAGCACTAATATCGAGGCGCAACATGAAACAACGATGGACAGGGAGGTCGGAACAAAACGACAGTGCTCAAACAACTCATCAGTCGAATTGAATATAGGAGGTAAGTGATGCCTGACATTAATGTGAAAAAACAGCTGGCTGTGTGTGAAGTTGAAATTAAAAAACAAACGCTACTAACCAAAGTTGACGGTCTTGAATATTTAAATTACAGATAGCGTTTGAAGCGTAACCACTAAGAAACAAAAGTATAGCAGTTAAGTCGATTATTCCGTAAACGACGACGGCAAGCAGAACATACTAACCAGAACCAGTGTGGAAACTAAGTGTTGATAAAAGATAAGAGTATAACGCACAAAGTCTGACGTTCATCGAATTTACACGTATTTGAGGACAGGTGTAACGAGTTAATTAGAAAATTTAGTCGATGTCCTTGAGCTAACAGTTTGGAACAGCTCGCTAAACAGCTCTTCTTGTCATCTAAGAAGGTGTAACACGTATTCACATCAAATGTGACTTTAAGCAGCTCTTACAAGGCTAATGGAGCAAGTGTCGGTAATTTAGATGAACGCCGACAACCAGACGGCCGCGCTGTTTTGATAACCAGAAAATCATCAATAATCTAGCAGTCTCTTTACAGTCAGCAGATAGTCTACAGTGATGGTTGGATGACCTGAGTAAGTATTGATTGAACTTTGATAAACGTTGGTGCAAGATCAACACACTAATCACACGGCGTGAAGAGTGTGGTCTGAGCACAACATTCACCTGAAAATACAACGACTTTAGACGTCTTTCAGAAAGGCTAAAAGCGGCCAAAATGCAAAAGCGTGTAAAAGAATAGGTTTCTTCTACCTGACAACATATACAATGAAAACTTGATCAGCTGCCATGTTTCAATGAGCTAGGATGAAATAATTGTTTCAAGTAACGATTGAAAGGACACCAGAAGTTACCGGAACTCGTACCCAGCTGTCTTGAGGATGTTCCCTTAGAGAAAATCGTCAGAATATGATGTATCATAACAAACAACCTCTAGCAACCCACTGAGAGCAAATTACCGGCCTAACCACAGCTGAGCGATTTTTCTGCACCATGTGTGCTTTTGGTCATATCACGCGAATGCGCTTGGAACGGGCACACCCGCAAGTTTCCCGTCAAACGCAGATCCTCATTGGTTAAGTCGCTATGCTAATTTGTTTTTCACGTATACCTCAGATACAACATCACCCTTGATCGCATCGCACTTGATTGTTGTGGATCAACTTCCATACCCATTTTTTTTTACTGTCTTGGCTAAGAAACAACGGAGACGACAGTGACACAAGTTGGCGAGGGAACGAGCCCACAACGACTGTCACATGTGAACAACTTCCGCAATTGTCCCCGCAACAACATTAACAGTTCGATAACGTCCAACAGGGGACCACCGAAACATTGACACAAAACCTGAAGATTTGGGAAGGAGTGACCAATTTAAATCAAGCCCAGAAATCTTCTACGGACGTAGTAGTTGATTTAATTGAACAGTGCATGTAAGATCCCGCATCAAGCTTGACTTCAGGGATTGGGTTCAGGTAGTAAAAAGACGTCCTCAGAAGGCTTGACAGTACAGGAAAAATTAGAATATTCTTGTGCAAGCTGGGCACAACAGAACCTGAGAAGCTTACCAAGCTAACTTCTTTGAAGAATCAGCACGACTGGAATTTCAAACGAGTCACAAAATTCCTGACGAAAATTGAGTGAGCAATCTTCTTGTTTATCGTTTGTCATCAGTGTACTAGGCAGGTAAAGGCAGTATATAAGATTTTGTCACCGAGACAAACATCGTAGAGTGCAAATGTGAACGTTTCATGTTTCACATATGACCGATGTCCAAGTAAACGCATGATCTGCGAGCTCCAATCATCTCAACGTGTTGTCGTACGGGCAGGACTTTGGAAGGCAATTGAGCATTATGGTTGGTGCGTTGTGAATCAAGAACACGACACGGCTACCACTGAGCGTCAGCTGTCTCAGATTACGTGATTTCATATGCGAGATGAATTCAAATGATGTTCACGAAAACAACGACTAGGATTATCAACGAAAGCTTCCAATCACTTGTTGCCACTGAACTGAACAGTCCCTGTGATCTCTGTTAGTAGTTTTGATATCAACCTTGTTATTTTAATACAACCATATTTCCTACTATTTCCCTATTTCGTGTTTGTTATAATAAACGTACTAATTCATTTGAACTGTGTGCAAACCGTTGCTACAGTCGAATTGCGTTCGACTGCAGTTTTAGCCGCTTATCACTTGGTCCTACGGTTCAACTGTTGAACATTGAATAGATGAATCTGAGAAGAACACAGACAGTTGAGGGTTTTAAACATTAATGTGATTGCTCCATGATAGTACCGTACTGCAGTGGTTACACCATTGATCCGACTGGGAAATCGCCGCCCTGGTGAGTTTTGCTCAGTAAGTCGTTGATTCTGATCGAAAAAGTACGTAAATCACGGTAGGTTTTCGCCTGGTGAAGTGAAAAACGTGTAGCTCTGTAATAATATCCAACGTTTCTTGGATTCCGGCTTTTTGATCGAGAAATCAATCATCAGTCAAGATAGGTGTCACTAAACACTATGTCATGTTCTGGTACCTTGCCAACATTAAGTTTCAAGCCAGTATGGTCGGTGATAAAACTGAACTGATAACAACAGAACTAAAAAAACGGCAGCTATAGTGAAGACCAACTTCAGAGGCTGCTGTGAGCCAAGAACAAAGCAGAGATAGACTATCTACAAATACTACCTGCTGAAGAGTTAGACGGTATAGAAAACCAGATTTTCCGATCACTAAGTAAGGAGTACATTGGGGATTGTGGGTAGAAGCTTTTCGCTCATAATTCTGACTGAGACAATTCAGCGTTGGAAGTCTACGGAGAGTGAGTGAAGAGTTCTGGGAACATGTTATGGTTGAATGTGGTTGAGGTTGCGTTTGTCGAAAATAGAACAGCATTCACTCAGTAGCAACCTCGCAGTCTATTCGAAATTCATCCGTCAGTTCGAGCACAACATAGAAGCGGCCAACTGTTAGGAGACGCATCTCCTAACAAAGCGCGTCACGCGACATCGATCGGCCGACCCAGCTCGGATGGTATGGTCGTGGGTGGTGGTATGTACCCACTCAGCCAATCAGATTGCAGGAGGGCGGTCGAACGCCTGTGCGTTATCTGGACAGTGTTTTTTCTCGCGTTGCCTTCTGACGCCCTCTGTAATGTGAATTGTTCTGACACCCTGACTACCATATATGACTGTCTCATTTGATTCGCTTTGTGTCTGTCGGCCATCTATGGTAATCATTTTGTCCTATAAATCTAGAGCTTCTGTGGCCTAAGTCTCGTCTCGCTTGTCTAATAAACAGTGCAGCCGCGTCCCTTCTGATTTTCTCGGTTTTGGGTCAAGCAACTGAGCTGGTAACTAAAGTGACGGTCCAATACCAATGACGTAAATGCTTCAGTACCACAGAGGTCAGGTACCTGAGTGTACTGTTTTCCCGTACTTCAAAGATGAAACGGACTAAACCATAGTGAAAGAGTTCTTGAGGCAAATACACCACATGATCAAAGCACCCATTGACATAGTGTCCGGTGCAGCTAAGAATGATTCCTACTCGGCCCACGTATTAGCTTGTTTGGCCTGCAAAATGTAAAACTATGAGATCATTCTGGGTCGAAAGAAGAACGCAAACAAAAATTCACTGTTCACGCTTGAGGCTATCAGTCGGGCACTTGCAGTTATCTGGAGAAGTGTAATGCTACACTAGTCACTGACCAAAACTGGATCACCCAGGAAGCAACTGGGGAGAAAAGCGACAACTCATGGGCAATAGTATCTGCGACCGGACACAGTTGCATGCACAGTGTAACACAGCAACTGGTAGACAAGCTAAGGACTCGCAGGTATCAGTCACTGCAGACAATCTTGGATATTACACAAAGATTAATGCTAGTCTTGTCGAGAAACGAAGATTGTATTTCGCCCCAAGTGTTCAAAGTTATAATCCCGGACGTAGACTGTGAGTTGGTTCGAACAGGCAGGTATTCCATATAGTCAGCGCTGGTTGTAGTAGGGAAAAGGGTCAATGAAGCTAACATGGAACTGTGAAGAATTATCCTTGGAGCCCAGTAGCGCCCTGGAGATGCTCAGTATTCGTTGCCCGTCTCGCAAGATCTTTACAAGAAGACTAGTTGGGAGGGGGTGTTTCACCGGACTTGGCTGAGGCCCACATTCAAACTGCCGTTGAGGACAACAAACGCAAAGGACTCGTTCAATCCAGTCGGTTGTCTAAAGGTGCATAAACGGCGCTTGAAATATTAAAGTTGATGGACACAATTCAAGCCAACGTTCCCCGGGAAACAGTCAATCTCGATTATCATCATCATAGGTAGTGACCAGGGTGATGCGACATAAAAATTGGTTGCGGCTCTTGTCAAAGTTGATGTGGGCTGCTGGCGCTCGTGTACAAATAAATTCAACCTCCCGGCACAAAACTTAAAACGCATCGAGATGCTTCTAGATAGTGAAGACCAACTACCAGACCTAGCGAACATAGGAAACAAAAGAACGGCTTTTCAGCATAACGTTTCTACTCAACATTCGTTTCAAAGGTTAATGAGTTGCCACCATGCTTTCTTCTTCGCTTCATCTGATCGGGGACCTTCCAAACACTCGGTTCAGAATGACACACTGTGAAAAGTGTCCCCGGATGTTACTAGGCTCTAGTTCAAATGGAATTGTTGACCTCACATGAGCATGTGGTCTCATCAGATGCTTACAACAACACTGACGCTGTACTCCCACATCTGAGCCCAGAAGGCATCCAGAAGGTCATCGTCCATGCTGTTTAGTCACACACCGACAGAGAAAGATTACAGTCAAATAAGAAGGGGATCTTTTTTCATAATAAGGACACTATGCTGATTGATCATAAGTCAATGCCTGCGATTTCTGATCGAAGGGTACTCCCGTCAACACTACCGACCAAACGCAAAGGTAGGCAATGACAATTCCTTCACATACAACTTCAATCTGACAAATCACTCAGCTAATAATTTTGATCAGGGAGACACCTGATTTCGTTCAGTTGAATAAAAGACGATGTCTTTACTGTTATCACTGCCGAACCAGAAGATAATCTCGAATGTTAGTGATGCATTATCAATGACCGCTGAAATGGTTAAGGAGAGAACAAAGAGTGACAAAAAGCCTCGGCAAATTATGGTTTGCATTAGCATGAAACGGTCGAATAACAAACATGATAGTTACACACGAAAATACTTCAACGTTGATGAATCGCTCTCGATCGTAGGCCCTTATATCACGCTCAAACGAGCTCCCATCATAGCCAAATGAGAGGGACCATCGAAAGACATTATTGAACACTTTTTGGTAAGCTACTATGCAACTGTAATCCAAACGTGGGAGAAGAAAAATCGCCCGAAGAATCCAAGCTACAGGCAGAGTTCGACCGGAGAGGATAGCACAATCGTTCAGGAATATTCAAATGGAACAAAAGTACGGGTGGTTATATGGAGACAGACTGAAGTGCTACGATACAGATAAAAAAGACTAGGATCGCAACAATTATTACAAACAGGCTGTCTGAGCACCATGATTTATTCGGAAATGCTGTAAATGAGCACTACAGGAGGTTCGAATGGGTTAATACAGGTGGAGATGCCACATGAACTAGAACCGTTTGGAGGTATAGTGTTAGAGAACAAGTTGCTCGAACGTCCACGGGATGCTAAGATACATTTGTGGAATAATGAGGTCTCGCTAGCTGCTGATCGTTTTGAGATGCCAATATGAAAATTCGGAGCATCTAAGGAGTGTAAGACATGGTTTCCAAAATTCAATTTTTCTGTGGCCCATCTGACCTTCGGTCGGACACGCCACGGTTCAGTTGATATCATCAACGAGATTATTTTAAGCTAAAGAAATATCAGTAGCAATCACAATACGGTACAATCCAAAAGTATATCATTAAATACTGTTTTTCATTTGAAACAGTTGTTTGAATAAACAAAATGCTGTCGGTATCTGCCGAACGAAAAAGCTCTAATCAGCTTATACAGTAAGGGATGTCCACATGAATGTCTTACACAAGTTTCCAAGTCCTACATTCTTATGCAGAAACCATACATCTAAGATCCGCTTCGCATATCCAGCTGTCCCGAGCTTTTAGCTTTAGTTGCACCAACAATGAGAAATATGTTCGGATACAAGTCGTTATATAGGGTGGTGGCTTTTGAAGGCTTTCCGTCGCAATGCTGTGTTAGTTCCATATCACTCTGGACAAAACTTACAAATGTTTTATACCGCCAAACGTTGTGTGCGTGTGGATCCAATACAAGTCCTACGATTGTACGGTTTGATTTACGGGAAAACGTAACCCACGTGAATGTTATCATTCGCCTGTCAAGGAAAGCGGACAAGAATTAGGCACCCACTTTGGCTCACGGGCCTGGAACCCGTTGTGTTGGAGGAAAACTTGTCAGGGAATCGACTACAAAGGAAGCTTTCATTACAAATTACTTTGTTTCGAAACATTACTGTTAAAAAGAGGTATTATGGTGAAATAGATGTCCAACCTACTGACAGATATCTCTGATTTACTCTCGTCATCCATATGTGCTCACACCATGCGAACCCGTTAGGTGCTCGTTCTGGGAAAATGATTACGCGTGTATCAGACGAACACAAATTCGGCTCCTTGAAATTGCTACGCTGATGTTTTCCCATGCATATACCACGACTAGAAAGTTACTTACTTCATAGACTGGGAGGAATTTCAGACATCAGACAAATGGAGCAGCTAACTGGTGTACGAGGAACACTAACCGTTTCTAAAAGCTTAAGAACAATTTTAAAAAAAGCAAAGATACACCGAATCTAGTCGCTTCTCACGATGTGAGCCAAGGTATAATTACTAAAACAGTCTTATGAATAATAGGGAGAGTATAAGCTGAGTAAGTTGTAGAAAGCTAATGTACATGTGAGTTAGAAAAGAATGATAGAATGTTGAATAGTTTTGGCGACACGGACGGGGAAAGTCAGCAATGTCGCTAGTGTGGGATGACGAAAAAATAAAAACAACTATTGGATGGCGGGAGACATAACCACAGTCCGTCAAACATAAAACAAGCGCACCTCGGCACACGGTGAATAACAGATGGCTAACAGCAACAACGCACGGAGTGTTGTCTTACCTCGAGTGGATAGTCAAGATACGACAAGTATTAAAGTGTTATGACCTGCCTAGTTGGAATTAATAATATTTTCTCATCAAAGTAAACGCTCCTAGGAATAAGGAATGGATAAAGAAGTAGGCAGAACACAGCCGAACACTCCCAAGGCGATTTTGCGCAAAGGCAGCCAGATGTACTGAGACCATCTGAAGTCCCAACCGCCAACAATGATATACAATTGTCCGATCACTACGAAAGTATTTGGCGTAGTGCGAGCGACGAAAGTGCATACATAACCTTGCTTCAACTGTTTTCATTGGGTTTGGCGCGCCGAACCAAAAGGATAATGAATGTCGGTATCTTTCTGCGGTTTTTCAGTCCGTTATACTGTGCGCCAGATTTTGGTGTCAACAGTGTGTGGTGGTACCGATCAGTTGATAATCACGTATCAAGCAGCAGTGACAAATAACAGGACCTTTCTGCTTCAAGATGTCCCAGCATCACTCTTTCATGAGTTGATATTAGTTCCAGAGAGGTGGTGCTTTACCTTTTGACCTGTACTGCTACCCTGATCATTAAGAAGTGTATGAGTAGCATTACTCTTTCTAACCTCTCTGCAGAAGACATGCTGCAATCAAACGTGCTTGGTTTAATGTAAACAGGCAGCTTGAAATTATGAGCCACTTTACTTACTTGGGTACCAATATTTCATTAACTTTTAGTGGTGATAAGGAGATAAACAGGATTAATGAAACAATGCTGTGTCGTGAAATCGTCGCCAATATGATGATCTGCATTGCCCGTATACAGTCACTTTTTATTTGGTTCGGATTCAAGGCCTCATTGCGGCAAAGGCACAAGCATATTTGATGCATATGAAAGTCGTTGTTTTAGCCAATTAACGTTCCTCATGTGGAATGGCTGTGTTAAGGACACGATCATTCTTCAGCGTTTCTTCTCGAAACCTAATCCAGATACCCAATATGATGATTTCATGACAACTGGACCACGTGTTCAACCTATCATCTGAGCGTTCATCATACCGGTAGGATAAGACTATGGGCTGATTAGGCAAAGACAAACTCAGAAACTGTAAGGATCCTGGCGATTTCGTATAACTTTAGTAGGTGTTACCCGCAAGATTGTGGACTTCGTGATCACTAAGACCGCTGGTTACAAAACACTATTCTACATGATAATGCGCCACAACCAATGAATCGCCTACGTCCATACAATTGCCAACATGACCATGTAAGATATTCTTCGTCATTGTTGCAGTGTACGGTGGTTCGAACCACTCCACCTTCCGGCCGTATATGATTAACTACAATCTTTTATCGTCCGACATTCAGCGTTGGAAGAAAGTTTGTACTTTGTCCCGGAAAAATCGGCTCTAGTTCTGACTCAATGCCCTCAGCCCGTTGCCTTACGATATGTGCTCTGGCTATCTTGACGTGATGGTTAGGCTTGCGCTATGCTAACTAGGACCACAGCCCTACAGGTAAACCATATCAGACAAACCAACAGGAGCCACTGGAGGGAAAATGGTTATGCTCAAAAGGTTGCATGTCGCACTGCTGGCCGCGTAGGAGTGCCTGGGCAGCGGAGCACAATCCTGTGAGCACACAACAGAACAAAGTTCATAGTTGCGGTAAGACTATCTTCTGAATCAAGGGGAAGGAGATTAGAAAAGGAACCTTCTAACAAAAGAGAACTCCGATCATCCAAAGGTTGACCGTGGTCGTCCAAGTACCATGTAATACAGTTCGAAAACAGTCGACCTTATTCAAAAATCTAATGTAACCCCGAATACATCAATTGGGCACAGCATTGATCCCGATCAGACACATTGTCTTATTCCCGCGCCCTTGAATTAAGTAAGACTCTTAGTGTCAAGTAAGCCAGACGCTTGAGTTACTGACTCCTGGCAGAGTACCTCCAAGAAAACCCTATCGTCTACTGTTTTACAAGTCAGACTTCAGAATCTGAGGTTCGAGGTGGGGTATTGTTAGATCGTCGCCTTGGTTACGCGCTCAGTCGCTTGACCCAAAACCGAGAAATGAGAAGAGACGAGGCAACATCGTTTATTGGAAGGGCGAGACTAAATTAGGCAACAGAAGCCCTAGATTTATAGGACGAAATGATTATCATAGATAATTAACAGACATAGAGCGAGTCAAATTAAACAGTCATATATGGTAGTCAGGGAGTCAGAGAAAATCAGGTTACAAGGGCATCAGAAAAGCAACGTGAGGAAACACAGTTCAGATAGTGCACAGGCGTTCGACCGCACACCTGCAATCTGATTAGCTAAGTGTGAGCCATACCACTACCTACGACCACACCATCTGAGCTG
>JTDE01004670.1:14289-28841 GCA_014338405.1 Paragonimus skrjabini miyazakii | reverse complement strand
GTCAAATTAAACAGTCATATATGGTAGTCAGGGAGTCAGAGAAAATCAGGTTACAAGGGCATCAGAAAAGCAACGTGAGGAAACACAGTTCAGATGGGGCACAGGCGTTCGACCGCACCTCTGCGATCTGATTGGCTGAGTGGGACCATACCACCACCCACGACCACACCATCTGAGCTGGGTCGGTCGATCGATGTGGCGTGATACGTCCTGGCTGTTTCGTTAGGAGATGCGCCTCCTAACACTCTCTTCAACAATTCGGTCAGCAAATTGCTTTGCCAAGCGCTCCCCCGAATCCGAACATGGACACGCGTTGTCCCCAAAGAGCGATTTCACGATTCTAACGTAGTTGTTTAGCTGCGCTTCATCTTGGACAGTGGTATGGGTTAGCGATTTTACCTCAAGGTCCCTAGTGACAATGAATTCTAAACAAGCGCTCAAGCTGTGATTGGGATCATACTGAGGCCCCAAGCAGAGCAAAGCTTGCACGACCGGATCTCAGTGAATGGTCGCTTCTGTGACATCGAACTTAGTATCTCAGCTAAAGTATATCAATACAGATCGAAAGGATATTTGGTAGTCATATGTGTAAATGCCCCTAAAGACAACAGACCGGATGCTGTCGAAAATGCCTTTAACGATGCCTCCTTTAGTTTTCTG
The DNA here is from genome assembly GCA_014338405.1 of Paragonimus skrjabini miyazakii. Classification (NCBI taxonomy): domain Eukaryota; kingdom Metazoa; phylum Platyhelminthes; class Trematoda; order Plagiorchiida; family Troglotrematidae; genus Paragonimus; species Paragonimus skrjabini miyazakii. Next base: position 28,181 of record JTDE01004670.1, on the reverse strand, counting down.
AGAAAAACTAAACACAGACATGCCTGTACTCGTTGGTGTTAGGAACGCGTATACTGGTTGTCTTACTTCAGAAGGGAAGCGGCTAGACCGTGAGTTCGGTATCCAGACGTAATGTAATGATAAATGGCGACAAGCTGTTACAACGCGTATTCCACAAACTCTAACTGTTGAGTCGCACACTTCTACACAGGTGGTAACACGTCAGTTGGAAACCACTCTGTGTAACTCAGCCATAAAGGCAACTTAAATATGCTGCTACCAGGCATCGGTTGCACCAATATGTTAAAGGATGTCCATTTTAGTAAGACCACATTGAATCAGATTACGCCAATGTTCGTCCCCATTTCTTCATTCCGTTTGCTGGGAAACTACCTGCACACAAACAAAAAATGTTCCGTCGGAACTTGAGCAATGAGCATATACGAAATACTTACCGAACAACACTAACAATCAACCAGTCCAGGTCGTAACGGCAAATTGATTCAAACGAGCGCATGACAGAAACTGCAATGGCTATACAAACTTCCTGCGAAATGGTCTGTTCCCAAGAAACAACAAACAAGCGACAGAAGTGCTTTTTTGCTTACTTAACAGATTAAATATCGACTGACTTCCTTCCTCATTCCGAAACTGAAACACACACTTACAGAGAATCCACGTAAAAACAGTTGGGTTTATTTGTCTGAGTGAGGCAATGAGATGAAAAGGGCATTGTTACCAGGTAATTGCCGGGTAGTAATTTCCCTGGTTCTTGATCAGAATAACAGGTAAAAAGGTCCTGACGACATTATCAGAGAAAAAGACAGCTCGCGTACGTACAGCTTGTCGCGATAATCGATGGCTGGATTGAGCACTTTAAGAAACAGCTTAAAGGGCCCGAGATGGTCCACTTAACAGTGTAATCAGTTAAGACATTCCCGCCGATCCACCGTCGGAAACCGAGACGGTTTTAAAGCACAAATTATTAAAAAGTAACGAAGCTCTCAAAAGCGCCTTCCCCTTCAAGTTTCTTTCAAAGAGGGCGGTCAGAGTGAATTGGCTTCGTTTCATACGGAAGACTAAAGATTAGGGTTTACGAATAATTACTTCCCTTTTCAAAATAAGTGCCAGAACATCATGAGATAACTAAAGACGTAACAGCCTTGAATACGTCGTATCCATGGTGCTCACAGGTCTCATAATTCGATAGCCTTTCAAATATAATGAGCAAGAGTCAAAAACGGGTAGGTTTCAGATCTGAGCGTGGATGCAACGATGACATTTTCAGTGTGTGACAGATACTGTAGCAGTGACACTCCTTTCCTCAGTCGATGATCGTGAAAACGTTTAGACTAAAGACTGATCTTGAGTCAGTTAGTCGGCACACATTCTGAAACTAGCTCCATCGCATAAGGGTCCCGGTGAAGCACGCAGATTTACTGAAGTCAGTAAAATTACTTTGAAAGTAGGACGCATCGTTACGGGTGACTGTTTCGACCTTTGTTCGTTTCAAGTGGCACTTGATAGGGGTTTTCGCGAACCATATGATGGGTGATATCCCAGAGGTAGTATTCGGAGGTTCCGTGGATCTCGAAGTGAAGCTTTTAATAGGTGGTAAGCTGATCGATAATGTGTAGGCAGACAACGCTACTTTTCTCTACTGCAAAAAACATGCAAACCATGCTGAACCGAGTGGTAAGGTTGTTCTATATGGTATACACGTTGTACCTTCAAAGTGTAAAGTGCTTCTGCATGACTGAGTTGATACTGGTCTCACTGCCGGCAAGCCGCTTGAAACTATTGGTCACGTCACCCACTTGGGCACTGTCAACTCATCCATTCGCCAGCATACGTTACCTATGGTATCGCAAAGACGTCTGATAATTGGTAGGTGGGGTTTAAAATGATTTTGTGCGTTCACTATTGTTCTGTAAATCACAACACTGGTTGGTTCACGCGGAAAATGCATACAGACTCACGGTATTCGACCACCGTTGGCTCCGCCAGTTAACCTTTACCAAGCTGGCTGGACGTATGAGCAACGTGACAATTCGTCAGCACGTGTTTAACCAAAACAAACAAATTAGCGGCCGACAACAGATGCAAAGAAAATGCATAGGTTATCCTGATAAGGTTACGTACTCACTCCGATTGTCAACGGAGCGCCTGCCGCATCGGACGTAGCTCAGTGTGGCTGTAGACGAACAGAATAAAACGAAGGCGGCGGCATGGTCACGGGCTATGGAAGTTTGACCACCCAGCTGAGCAAGGTTGGTAGATACTTGGTTGAGGAGGTCCCGATTATCCACACAATTGATTGGAAATGCGTAATGCGGTGACAGTGTGTCGACGTTAATGGCTAGGTTAGTACAACTGACATGCTCTCACATGAGCGAAACTTGAACACAGAATGTTTTTAAGGGGGGGGGGGGCGTGACTGAAAGATTCATTGGAACGTAAAGGCGACGACCAATTGTGAGTGATGTTCAATGCACTTGCACTAATTTATTGCTCTCCTGTAATATGGGTTGCCGCCAGGACCAATGGCAATCCCAGCCGAAAGAAAATCGGGTAAGGCTCAAAACTTGAAGTAATGATAATGATGATGACCATGGTAACTTCAGAGCCGTTCAGACTTAATTAATCACAATAGTGAAATGGGGCAGAAGGCGAAAACCAGTATATACGTAAGTTCTCACACTATGAGAGCTTACTCTCATCATCAACATCCTCACAGAAAGCAATACATCAGTGGTTCACACTTAACTGCCACACCAACCATGAGAAAAAACAAACCCTGTATGAGAAGAGAAAAGAACGAGGATGAGAAAAGATCTAATTAATGAAAACGACTGCGTCCATATCTAATCAGTTAACATCAAGGTGCCTACACCTTGCAAACAAACAAACGAGCTGTAAGTGAAAGTAAGGCGTCATCGGCAAGATAGCTTCCTTACGGCTTTCACTCCCCCGCGTCATTAAATGCACTCACTTCACAGACAACTCGGCCAAACAACAACAACATTAACGCCACTGAGCTCGGTTAGCCGCCATCTCACCTAACGACTCAAGCCACCAATTCTGGGAGTCGCGAGGGCCATACCCTGAGAGATGACCCCGATCCACAGTGGTCAATCCATTTGTGAACGATTTCATTTCTATAAGCCAAGTGGTTCTCTGTCCACCTCAAACATTATGCCAGTTAGCCGCAGCGTGAGCAAAGAGTGTTCAATGTGGAAGGCGACTACCAGCTGGTATCTTTAGTACCTGACCTAACCATCTAAGTCTGTGCACATGGGGTGACTGAACAAAAGAACTCGTTTGACAATCACTACGAAACGCCCACTTCCTAACCTCTTCGCTGCTCACTCTTTGGTGTCATCCGATACGAGCAATCGGAGCTTACGCTAACAAGCGCCTTAGTCGAGTCAGGTCAGCAAAATGCCCATTATACATAACTTAGGTACGGTTGTATTCACCAAAGCGAAAGGTTATGATCTACTTGAGGTATATGCCTCTTTCTCATCCATCCAGTATGTTCACGGTACCGTAGTCCACTGACACTTGCTGATTTGTTAAAGTGAGCACATTCACAGTATTGGGAATTCGGTGCAGTGTTTCCATCTTCTGCTTCACTACAACAGTATGATACACCTAGTGTGAACCACTCAGGAGATGCAAAGTAAAACTACGGGAACTACACCGGAACATCGTAAACAAGTATGGGATTTTTAAAAAAAGATACATGGGAGCGTTTAAGTTAAGATTTAAAGTGAAAAAGGCATGTAGAAAGCAACATGTTAGCTAATGAATAAAAAATGCGTGTAGCCAATTGTGGAGCATTAAACAAGCACCTGTACAGAACCTAACAAGCGTTATTACCCAATTTCGTACATGTGATAATCGACCACTAAGCTTGAGTATGTGACATCCACTTGACGAGAAGTCATCGTAAATAAGGATAATTCAGACTATTATCCAGTAATAACCATGGATAGACAGGGTACACTTCATGGTGTCAAACTGAAGTCAACAGGCCCCGACAGAATCATTGTTTCTAGAAGTGTTTCGCACATGCGTGGATTCACAAGGCGGAGATAACATCAACACAAGCAAACTCACCAGTGCTGTGTTCTAATCTAACGCATACCTAACATAGCGAACACGAAGTAGGTGTTACACACTCCTCATTTAGACGAATCAAAACGTTCGACTGCGATATAACCCGATTCCAACTGTGCAGAACCGGCCTCATTCAGCCTAACGATGCGTAATCAAGTCACGAAGAATATTAGCCAACAGTAGGGTTGGACGAAACAACCTACTTTTTCGGCGTAGACCGGATCTCCCGTGAGTTCGGACAGGTATTTGAATTCCATATGAAGCGTACCAGCTTCGGCCAAAATCGCACATTTCTTTCGACTCCATACAAACATACGACATGCACCCCTGAAAATGGAGTAAGCAGAAGACCAAATGAATAGCCACTATATGAGAAATATGAATGGGAATACATTCGAAACAAAACAGTCACAGCAGTTCTGAATGACATAAACTGATGTAGAAAGACAAAACAGTAAAAATGGCATTAATGTACCGTCACATTCATTCACAAAACTGACTACGAATCACGATCAGATTCGTCACCTTTTGGCTCATCCGGAGCTCAGAATTTAAAAAATGCTTTACGTCACACCTAGCGCCTACTCTACACGTGTGGTGAGGCTGTGACGACCAACAACTCTTAGTATTGCTCTTGTAACCAACTTCAGATTACCATGGACACGTCCAGTTGAACATCCTGATTAAATATACATATATACATATATATATACATATATACATATATACATATATATATGTATATATCCTCGTATACACACAATACACGACTGAAACCACATGAAGCGACAGATATCACGCAGCAAGTAAGAAAAAAGTTGTTGGTTGCGTAAAGTAGGACAGACAAAAAGGAAGACGGTAGACTAGCGAACGAAGAGGTTCATAACACGAGCACCACTGACTTGTTTTTTGTCACATCAAACGGCACTGTTAACCGAGAATGTTCACTCTCCATTCATCGTCAAACAAGAAGCTAAAAACGCCCTACTGAAGCAAGGCTCGATGTCACTGTATTCACGACCGGTTTGTATACGTGGGAAGCTGCATCAGCGGTGGCGGTGGTGGTGTGAGGAATGAAATAGAGACGCGTATTTTCAAGGCTAGAGCGGCATTTATTAATCTGAGGCAACTATAGCGACAGAGAGGTATCTCTCTGAGTCTTAAGGGTCACGTATATAAGGCGACAGTGAGGGCTGTGCTACTTTACGGCAGCAAGACTTAGCCGCTCAGAGTAGAAGACGTTAACCGTCTGCGTCCAATCGCTCGTATCAGGGGGCATCAACGAGTGAGGAACGAGGATGTTAGGAAGCGAGTGTTAGGTACTGATTGTCAAACGAGTCGTTACTTTTGCACAGAATTAGATGGTTAGGTCATATACTAAGGATGCCAGCTGGTAGTCGCCTGCCACACCGAACACTCTTTGCCGACGCTGCGGCCGACTGACGTGATGTGCGACGTGGACAGAGAACCACTTGGCTTATAGAAATGAAGTCGTTCACGAAGGGGTTGGGCACGATAGATCGGGTACGTCTCCCGGGCTGGGGCCTTCGCGATTCACAGAGTCGGTGACTTGAGACGTTAAGTGAGATGGCGGCTAACCGAGCTCAGTGGCGTTAATGTTGTTGTTGTTTGGCCAAGTTATCTGTGAAGTGAGTGCATTTAATGACGCGGGGGAGTGAAAGCCGTAAGGAAGCTATCTTGCTGATGACGCCTTACTTTCACTTACAGCTCGTTTGTTTGTTTGCAAGGTGTAGGCACCTTGATGTTGTATGTTTGAATATAGACGTAGCTATTTTTAGTAATTGGGTCCCCTCTCCTTTCCTCTCTTTTTTTCTTTCTTCATATACAAGGTTTGCTTGTTTTCGTGGTTGTGTGGCCGTTAAGCATCAGTGTAAACTAATGATTTCTTGCTGTCTATCATGATGATGATGCTTAACCCACTGTTCACAAACAAGGTACAATGTGGAAGAACTGAGCTGGCATTCGTAAGATGTTTGCAAGCCAACGAGGTGAATGGGACGAGACCACTATGTTCAGCGGTCGACAGAGTCCATCCGTCCCAAAGACGTGCCGGCGAGTTTCAGCACAATATTCGCCACATGTCGCTAATAGTTCGAATATACCGATTATCATAACGGACACTGTGAAAATCCTCTGCACGAATGAGCCCGATATCGCAGCCGTAGAACAAGATTGCTGGTGAAGTAGCATTAAACATTCGACCCTTCACGGAAGATTGAGGTCAAGCTGGCGCCACCGATGGAGTATGCTGTAGACGCCTTGAAACATTTCCCTATCATGATACTCGCAATCCGTCAGAGTGCATTCTAGGTTCTCGTCCACTGAACAGTTGAATGGAAACAGAAGGCTGGGCAACATTGCGACATTGAGGTGCTGAAAGTCAGCGATAAGCTGCCGGAAGTTGGCATGCTGGTGTAACTTTTATTGACAGAATGTCCCCAAGAGCAGCTGCGTTAACTGAATTGAAGGCTCCTTTTGACATCTAAAGTGGAAAGATGTTGGCCTTATATACGAAAGGCGGAGTTCAAACACCCGGAATAGTGAGAAGATGAGACCAGAGCAGTCATCGACAGGAGGAAATCCGGATAGCTGTTCGCGGATGTGCTGCTAACGCGTTACACTTAGTCTACGAAGTACCAGACTGCAAGTAGGCGTCAGACGAGTCCCTTGACAGTTTGCTCGCGAAGTGGAAGTCCTGTTTGAAAACGGGAATGATGGTAACCAACCCCCAGTCGGTTGGAGCTACTTTATCTACCTAAAGTCCGGAGAGCAGCAGTCAGCACTATTATCAAAGCTGGACCTTGTTCATAAAAAAAAGCCAGAGAGAACTTGTCTTAGCCGGGCTCATTCTGTCCTTAAGTGAGAATTCTGCTGCCGAGGGTGGGGGAATAACAACAGACCAATGAACGCATAGGGTGCCTGAAGGTGTAGTCTATGGCTTAGGTGACCAGTTGAACCGTCGCTGAAAAGGCACAACCCCGCGTTTCAAGCTTCGCCGCAGGTTACGAATAGGACTAAGCTGTCGAAAATCATCAGAGTTATTACGATGTCTGCCCTTCGAATGAGGTACAACCATTCAACATACCTAATGAACCTTTCTACATGTTGAGACCGGTGATCACCACGGAGATTCTATAGGATTTGGTCGATGAAAGTAACCATTCACTCATCATAGCACAAGGTATTTAAGATCACGTGACATAGTGGATCACGGGTCCATTAAAAATCACTTCAAACCGAAGGGAAAATTTGAGAAAACTAGAATTTACATATGCTACGACTGGCACATACAGATGGAGCAATAACATACAGCTGCATCTACCAGTCTTCGATTATTGAGTATACCGTTTAGCGGGTTGAAGAAAGCTGAATTATAACTCGAAGAAAGGTAGGATCCCAACAACATCAGGCAGAATCATTAATTGCCTCTCACGTAAATACAATGTGAATAACGATGTTTGCCCTCCATAAAGGTTGGCGGGTTCACACGACTTAACGGGATAAAAAAACTGGTCTGAAAATGATCGCCATAGATAGATGTGATGAACACACTGGGTCAAACAGATGTGAGCAGCACAAAATAAGAAAATCAAAGCAAAGTTGATGTACTTCGCGAGGTCGGAACAGTTATGTCCGAAAACAAGTTTCTAGATTCACGAGTGCAGAACAACTTTGCTATGGAAGACTGGTTCAACTTGTACCGATATGAATGACAAAAATGCACACACGTGTGTGCGAAAATTCGACCTAATCAATCGAGCGGCAAATGTGACCTTGTAGATTTTAGTCATATTGGAGTATCGAAATGAGACAGACCTAGACCGCCACGGTGCAAAATACACCGCGTGCCATAAACTGAAATGTCAACAAACACTACACTGATTATTTGGCACCGTTTAGGATACAACAGAATGAGGAGTACATCCATCGTGGTAGTTAGCTAATTGGGCTCATTGCAAGCTGGGTATGTAGTAAACACAGATTAACCGATTGTTTGTTGTATGGGTGAAAAACGTGTGCTAGAAACTAACGTCTACTTACTTATATACTCATTCCAGTCGTTTTAGCAACTCTAAAGGCTGCGTGATGCAGAAATCTAATGCTCGAAATACCTTGCCAGTCGGTAAGAGTTGTAGCGGCCAGCAGACACAAAACCATCACACAAAAATTATTCATCGCACCATTTACTTGTGGAGTATGATCAGATCAAAACCAATACAGACTGAACCAGCCCTACTACGATCACCTATAGGGAATAGGAAAATCCGTGGCTCTCGAAGTGGGGGGGTAAGCGTTGTGAAAGTGACCAGTAGTTTTGTCGACATTTCAAATGGGAGCGATTATTTATGATGTGGTAGACAATAGCAAGAACAACTACATTATATATATATATATATAATTATATTATATTATATATTATATTTAATTACCACCTTATTTTGCATTCAGTCATACATTCCACAAATAATAATTGTTTAACGACCGTTTCTCCTATGGGGACACTATCAAACAAGACTAGAGACCTGCCACTTTTACAGGGACCCAGTTTTTCTCAGCATAAGTAAACATAGCTCGCAAGTTATCGCGGAGTATAAGTGATTATCTTGTCCTCACGAAAGAAAGCTTCTACTTCCTGTTTGGTCTCAACTTGACGGTCCTCCTAGCCGTTTGTGATATTACGAATATCAGAAGCTAAATGATGCAAAACGAACAAATGGGAAGGCCTACGAAATTTCTGACCTACCCGAACACTGACGGCATTATGAACAGATCCGAATCGATGCATGATAATCCTAATGTTCAACATTCACCGGCATACTAATTCTTTTAACATTTTAAACCTGTATCTTGTTTAAACTGAGGCAGTCGGTCGTATGCCTGGTCGACATCTTGGTTCAGTTCACCCTTTGGCAGTGTATTTAATACATCCCGATATTTCATGCATGCATTACAGTTAAACCTTGTTCAATCAAATATTCTTCTTACCGTACGTTAACGGACTCAAAGAGTCAGAGCAGTGTGCTGTGCTCAGCCTGCACGAATCAGACATGTTTGCAGTGTGTGCTGTCGAGTTGCTACATTGGCAGAGACTACATGACCTCTGGGGTTTCAATTGAATTAAGTTCAACCTCAACCAGTTCTCCACAAAAAACTTTTGTTCGCAAGTTTTGTGATTACACCAAATGATTGAATAACACTAAAACTCACGTCTCCAGATTTCACTGTTTGGATTTACTTCAGTATCCAATGCGTTAATCTGTTGAGTAAGCTATATTGTTAACCAAAGTGGTGCTTTGATGAAAAAAGCCTGATGCGTTCTCAGCGGTGACGTGAATGTTCATTCGGAGAGGTTGGTCGGGTAGAACAGCCTAATTCCTCAACACCTCACTACAACTGAACTGAATGTCCCCCATGAAAGATAACGGCACATAATAACATGATTGGGAGTTAGGTTCTTTTGCAAGTTGTCAAACTTTGCGTGAATAAACAACGCTCAGATATGTTGTCATTATGAGGTTCGAGCCACAATATGACTCAGGTTACTCGAATGGTAATCCTTAGGTTTAATCGTTTACATGCCGCAGCATATATATATATATATATATATATATAAGCTTACGTTTAAACTGCACATAAATCGTGTACGCTCGACTACGGCTTCGCTGTCACGTGTGCTTCGAATTTGTGTGCGTTCAATTACCATTTCCATATCACCTATTAAGCTCGATAATATTTAGATAGGTCGCATAGTGTTGAACGCAATCGTCATTGTTGCCATTAGTTGACTGTTGAAAGTACTTTTGGTTTCATTCGTGATGCGTCACATTATTTTGCACGATAGGTCATAATTAGACTGAGTAGGCGTAAACTCTCTTTTATCAATTTAACTGGAATTCCTACCTTCCATATGTATGAAGTACATTGCGGCTGGCATTCGGCATGCAGATGTAATTGACCTTAGTTGCCTTGACCTCCCTATTCCAAGTTTAGTTGGGCTAGGTTTTTGATAAATTACATTCGAGAAGATGCCAATAGGAGACCAATTCATATTATCCAATATTGAACTATAGTCATTGAATCGGCCCAGGTGACTTACAGCCTGATATCTAACCGACAAGATTGCAGTCCGCCTAACTGCGTTTAAACGAGGGTTAACTATGCGGCGATTGTCTACTTCTTATATTAGTTTCATTTGATTGCGTTTGTTTGCTTCTCCACTGTCTTAGTTATCGATCATGTCATACATATGTTCGACAATAAAGCAGGTATTATTTCAAAAGCCACTTGCCTGGGTTTTGTCGCTTTGGCTGACATGTATGATGCAGGAAAGGTGCGATTGCTTCTTCGCAAACTGAGTATGACAGAACATTCGTGATCTTACTTTTGAAGAACCTCTGAAGATACTGACGAATTTTTTCGGGGAGCAGTCACCCTTGTTCAACATCCGGTATCAATGTCTCAAGTTGATGAAAAATGAACATGAAGATTTTGTCACTTACATGAGTACAATCAACAGAGAATTTGAAAAATTCAAGTTGAGGACGATGACAAAGGATCAGTTCAAGTGTTTAATATTCGTCTGCGGTCTTCAATCCACTCAAAATGCTGACATTCGTACCAGAATTCTGAACAAGATTGAACAGGACCCCAGCGTGTTCGTGGAATCAAGGACAACTGGTGGATGAAGCAGGGTGAGCGGATGCAGGGCTTCGCAGATCGTCGGTAGCATAAGGAGTTCTACGATTCGCTAAAAGCAATATTCGGCCCATCTATCCAGTCTACTAAAGCACTGGTAGACGTGGACACCGGCTGTTCGTGCACCCAGCCAGATGACATCATGAAAGTCTGGCGCAAACACTTTGGTAGCCTACTAAATCACCCTGCTACCATTGATTGGGTGACCGTGAACAGCCTGCCGCAACGGGCCATCAAGTCTTCACTTGCTCTCGTTGCTGGTTTACTAGAATTGCAGAGAGCGATTGGTCAACTTCGCCACGGGAAGGCTGCAGGTGAAGACGGATTGCCAGGCGAGATCCTGAAGAATGGCGGGCTGGCGATTAAACGTGCACTGCTCCAGCTGGTTCACTCCATCTGGGAGCAGATGGTGATGCCACAAGATTTCAAGGATGCTATGACAGTACCTTTGTTTAAAGGTAAGGGTAACAAGCAATGCCCCGACAACCATCGAGGCATCAGTCTGCTGAGCTGCACAGGCAAGGTGCTTGCCAGAATCCTTTTGAACCGGCTGAACACGGATGTCTTAGAGGCCAATGTTCCTGAGGAGCAATGTGGATTCCGGGCGAATCGGAGTAGGATCAACCTGGTGTTCGCGGCTCGACAGCATCAGAAGTGCCGGGAACGGAACCAACCCTTGTATGCCCTCTTCGCAGACTTCACCAAGGCGTTCGATTCCGTGAGCCGCGAGGCGCTGTGGACGGTACTTGATAAGTTTGGATGTCCAGGTAAGTTCGTCAATTTGATTAGATTGTTACATTTGGGCATGAGGGCAAAGGTGCAATTGTCACTGGCGTGAAGCAGGGTTGTGTCCTGGCTCCATCCCTATTTAGTTTATATTTGACTGTCATGCCAACAGTTGCTTTTCAGGACTCTGGGGAGGACGGTGTTGAGGTTGAGTACCGGACGGATGGACGCCTACTGAATATTCGACGTTTCGGCGCCCCAACTCGGTTACATACCTCAACGATGTGCATGCTTCTGTTCGCAGAAGACAGCGCGCTGTTTGCACATGGCGAGGACGAACTACAGTGACTGGTCACGACTTTCACGACCGCAGCATCAAAGTATGGACTGGATATCAACACAGGTAAGACATTTTCTTTCTATCAGCCCTCTCCGGGCAGAGGTGCTGTCTGTACACCTTTACCCCAAATTCGTATCAATGGAGATGTTGTCGACAGCTGCACAGATTTCTGCTACTTGGGCAGCAATCTGTCCACCGATCTGACAGCTCGTGTAGCAAAGGCTAGTACTGCTTTTGGACGTCTTGAAAGACGAGCACTAAGCCGCCTATACTGCTGTACGGCAGTGAAACGTGGTCACTCTATCGGCGGAACGTGCGCTATCTGAGCCGCTCTCATTTGCAATGTCTAAGACGCATCTTGGGTAATCGGTGGTCGGACATGGTTCCGAACACTGAAGTACTGCGGCAGGCGGACATGAACGGGATGGAAGATCTGGTAATGTTGAATCAGCTTCGCTAGCTGGGTCACGTCCGTCGGATGGGCGATGACCGTATTCCAAGCAGGTACTGCATGGACAACTGAGATCAGTTAAGCGAAATCCTGGTGGTCAAAAGCGGAGATACCAGGATGCTGTGCAGGTAAGTCTTTCAGGTTGTAAAATTGATTTTAGATGTTGGGAAGACAGCGTTAAACCGGACTGCCTGGAGGAATATGATTCGGACGAGCGTCCGCGAGTTCAACGAGCAGTTATTGCGCGGCCGAGAACGGAAGTGGGCGGTACGCAAGGGAGCCATCTGTGCCATAGATAGTGGTAACATGACTATATGCGTTTCGATGTATGCGGCCACGAATGTGCTGGCCGCCTTGGATTAGTAGGTCACTAGCGTACTCATAGTGCACCGTCGGCGAAGAGACGACGAGTACGTTAGGCCCAGGTATATCATGTTAGTATATCCATTGTACTTTTGTTAATGATTGCATCGACCAAGACTATGGTCGTTGGGAAACTGATCCGCTCATCTTTTCAGAAACTTGGGTGTCTGCGATCCTCTACCCATTCCTTTCTTGAGCTTTGTTAGTGTATTGAATGATGAATCGTCTGTCTGATCTTTTCGTAGTTCAACTTTGAATATTGTTTTTCAACTGTATCCTCTCTGGACTGCACTAACATGCACTCGTATACTGAAATACTTCTTGCATTACATTTTACATGTCTTTTTTCCTAGTATAGATCTTGTCATTGCAGTCTCTCTATCTATTTATTCTCCGAGAGATAAAGGTTTTCTTTTCGTGCTAACCATCGAATTGTCTAACCAGCATAGGCCGGCTGGACACAAAGGCCCCACTCACACACCTATTGGTCTTATTCCTTCGAGTTTACACCGGATACGTGGTGTGTGTGTGGAAGTGGTGCAGGGCAGGCCACTAGGGGTGATAGATCAAAGCGCAACCGACGATTGGCTTCGGTCACTGTGACAGGCTAATCCGTTTCAGATGCCGCCAACCAAGACATTGTTTACATGATGCGTCTGCCCCATTCTAGATGACCAAACATGCTTGGCAGTCCTACGTAGCTCACGCGTGGGGTTTCAATGAGTTGAAACCTATCAGTCGAGCTGGACATCAGCCATCTGTTTTGGGCACACTCCCACTGGGTGCGACCATCGTGGATGCCATGGACACGTTGTATATTATGGGCCTGAAGGACGAATTTAACAAGGCACGTAGTTATGTCGCCAATGAGCTCGACTTTAATAGGGTAAGTAGATTTCGCTTTCTTTTTCTCATTCGTTCTGTTTTGTTCACTTTCACTTGTGTGCTCCCTTATTTTATGAATCATACGACCCTGAATCTTTGCTATCACCCGACGCTTCCCGTAATTCCATCTGTTTGTGTACCCATTTTCCGTGCAATATCGGCCGGGCAAAATATTCTGGCTGATTACATCGAGTTTATCACATGGTGTGAATAGTTGACAAACCTGGGTAATCCTCTTTTTTCGCCTACAAACTCTGCTTATGAACTTGCAATATATGTTGGAGACTAGGAAGGTGTTGGAAATATCAC
>JTDE01004670.1:0-14189 GCA_014338405.1 Paragonimus skrjabini miyazakii | reverse complement strand
AAGTGTCCGGTAACGTGCACTCGTACTGGTACTGGTACTTTTCGTACACGTTTAGCACTGATGTAACTTGATACAGGGTAGGGTTGGTTCGTCAACAGCCTACTTTTTTCCTTGCTAACATTTAGCTAACCTCGCCGACTTAAAAAGTGCGGTTTTTATGGATAGCAATATTGCTGGTCAGATAGAAGCTGTGAGTTATCCAATGGAACTTTCGCCACACGTAAAACATCTAGATACAATTCAAATGATCATATTTGTTAGTTGATACTGTTTCATACATTACTGTCAACCACAAAGTTGCACTATCAACCGGTAAACGAACTGAATGTATTATTAAGGTGGTACAACGTACAATAAGCCTCGCATTAAGATCAGTCAACTCCAAGACGGCATTACAGTTATTGTCAGTTGGTTTTAAATTCATAACGGAGCTTTGATCACGTTATGAGTTGTGTTTTAGTAGATGAGGCTTCCAATCATTCGAGTGCCTACTTTGGTTTACTCGATTGAAACTCCCTGGAGTAGTCACCGGAATCAGTATCGCAAACAAGCTGGTTTCCAGTTATTCATTGTTGGGTAATTCCCCAGTGTGTGTGTGTGTGAACTATTGTTGCCAGGTCTATTCAAACAGAACAAGTTATGTTGGTTTACAAGATCAAATACGTCGGGGCTACAAACAACCAACATTTTGGCATAATTACATAATGAGTACGATTTATTGCTTGGCGAATTTCGCCGCACCTCGTCGAGCACACCTGCAGTATTGATGCTTGTATAACAATGTCAGACAAGCTAGGTGGAAAAAAGCAAGACATCACAACACAACCGATGAGACTTTTCAGTTTCAGACTGACGACCATATCTGTGGCGGGAGGTGTTGCCATCCGTGGCTTACAAAAGCCCCTGTGAACTGATACAATCGTCTAGTACTGGTTACGTAAATGACTCTGAGAATTATAAGTTGACCATCACTCACAATTGCTTGCGGCTTTCCCATTCCCAGTTAGCCCTTTCCGAAAGGATGTACAATCGATTCGCTCTTTTGCTACAGCTGCTTTTCGATAGAGACCTGGCTAGAATACCTGCAGGACTGCGAAAGCTGCAATCAATTGTTACTGGTGGTCAACTTATATCAACCAAAATCCCCTAACACTTATCAGTGACCTTGAGAGCATTCATCATGATGACCTGGTGTTTAGGGTTCACCAAGTGACGTGCAATCTAAGATGCTGGCTGCATATGTCACACTGGTTGCGCAACACCAGTTGCTAAGGCCCGTTTCTTCCCACGCTCACTCCAAACTGTATCGGACACATCACCGTTCCATTCTACCCACTTGGATGGCTGACCTTCACATTGAAACTGGTCAATACAGTGAGGTTTGGCGTACGGAGACAGTGGCACTTTCACTGGAGAGATTGAAATCCAGCTCGTTGAA
Source organism: Paragonimus skrjabini miyazakii (assembly GCA_014338405.1). Taxonomy (NCBI): domain Eukaryota; kingdom Metazoa; phylum Platyhelminthes; class Trematoda; order Plagiorchiida; family Troglotrematidae; genus Paragonimus; species Paragonimus skrjabini miyazakii. Next base: position 12,751 of record JTDE01004670.1, on the reverse strand, counting down.
TGACACATCGTAACGGAGACCGCGTAGGACGTTCGGCCGGTTGCCGGTCGGAGTCGTCGACTGATTCGTTCAATCACATCATCAACTTTGTAAGTTAACTGTTAACGCTCCGTTCAATACGTTATTTTTCTCTTGCTCCATGCACAGGCTTGCCGCACAGCCCAATGAATGCACAGTAGTAGCTGAGTGAACTCCCTTTGGCCACATCCTCCCTCTATGATTAACGTTCTCTCTGAAATTCAAATTTGAAGTTCAAAGTACACAGGAGAACAAGCATTCTAGTTTCCTAATCTTTACCCACATTGGTAGTTGTCTTTCAGCGGTACGCTTGACGGTTATTCCCACTGTTTCCTTCAATAGAACGTTTGTGAAGAGACACTATCCATAATCGCTAGGTTGCGTTCACTGATGTTCATCTCTTCCAGCGGGTTTACCACCTCAAATGTATACCTCACAGTATGCTAAATGAATGATTGTCGTACCAGTCTCAACAGTCCTCTATCGTTTTTTCTGTTCGTTGTTGGGTGAGTGTGTGGGTGTGTGTGTTGTTGAGTGTAGATAGTACAGGTCTCGGTAGTATTCCACATTTGCTGGGCTTTGTTAGACTATACCTCTGCGGTGTTTGAGATCTATATAGTGTTAACATTTTGACAGTTACCTCGTCCTTCAAATAGCGCCCGGATTTCGCCTCGAACTTTGTTGTTGTACAGTATGCTGTTTTCAACCTCTGTTATCAGATCCGTTTCGGGGAACAACTATTTTCAGCTACTCAATCGAAACCGTAATAGTTTTATCGGTAGTAGACTGAGTGGTGGGTCGTGGCAATCACAAGGTCTAAACACGGCTGTTTTTCGACGTCTGTGACCAGAGTTCTACATCTCACATCCTTCGTTTGACTATTCTGGGCTTGCCTATAGTGAATCGAGATAATTAGATTGGAGGCTGGTGATTATTTCGTTAAGTCCATTTATAATGCGTTCTGGGTAGTGTCCATGAATGCCTTAGGATAGGTGTCAGATTTTGCGGTCAAGGTAATTGCACTTGACCACAAAATTTCTTTCAAAAGATATGGATGACATAATTGAGCTTAGATATATACTTCGAGCTGGATCATCGTACAGTTTCACTTCAGCATGCCCCAGTCTAACGGCACTGTGGATTAAAGAAATCCTCGCACTCGAAACCCAACAGATTGCATTTGGTTTCACTCTCTACTTCTGGAGGCACCATTTCTGGACAACTGGATTACCCTGGAGATGAACACCGTTGTATTTGTTCTTATTTGGTTCACAATGAACCGGAATGGAAATTCAAGTTTTACGGAATGCGGAAAAGCCTAAAAACTCGAAATAACGCGGCGACCAGAGGTATGGTCACGGAGTAGATTTCTGCATCAGTGAAGGGTTCGAAACAGTGTTACTTATAGAACGTGCAACGTTTCTATAAAAGCGGTCGTCGAAAGAGAGGACTAATCCTCCAAAACCACTGTACTGTTCTTTCAAAGAGAAGACTGGGCTCATTCAAATCCCCTAAAGGCGTTTTGCGAGTGGATTGGGGAAGTCTGATTCTTCAAAAGTAGTACTCAATCTAAAAAACCGTTTACCTCATAAAAATACTCCATCCTGAAGAGAACATTATAGATCTACAAACATGTATATAAGTTAAGAAATATAGTTATATGACTTGCCATCGCCAGTTCACTATACTGAGCTCGATCTAACTACATACGCAGAAAGAAAGGTGGAACGATCAGATCAATTGGGAAAACGAAATCGCCTGCCAACAATCGCGTTCATCATTAGCCACCTAATCAGATCAACCTACCACTACAGAGTAGAGTAATCTGTTTGTAGTGGGAATGACAGGCAGATCGGGGTATGATCGCTAACTCGGACAATTCAAAATGAACTAGGATAGTTAAGCCGTTCGGAAATCAATATGAATTTCGGGTTGTATGAGAGTTCATTGTGTAGAGGAACATTTCATAACAATACTCGTATATGAAAATGGATATCCGTATAGTTCTGTCTGTGTTGTTTAAACCAATGTGAACTTTATCGCAGTAAATATACATCACTTACTGAAGCGCAAATTTCAGACAACCTTTGTCAAGTGATCAATGTAACATTTACATGAACACAATGGGATCGATACTAGATGTCGAAAACCAACTAAAAAATATGCAGGCCGCACGGCTAAGAAGGGCAAGTGACATAAGTGTGTGTATCGAGAATGGTGCACCAAAAAAAACAACAACGAAAAGGGATCTAACAAGCGCGCCGTTCAGCGGTATCTTCAGCAAGGATAGCAAACTGATACCCGCAAAAGTGGACAGACATTCCTACAGAGCCGGGAGATCTGGAAGGATTGTGACGTGCATGATACAAATGACATTTTCACGAGAATAAGACATACAAATGCCAGATTTGTGTCTTGTAACATATCGGTTCGTAAATAGTTGTTGTGGCGCCTGCATTTTCAAACAAACAAATGCTTTCGGAAGTGTTTGATAGGGGTAACTGACCAAAAAACTATTTTCAAAAACAGCAAAAGAGAGTGAATTCTTACAGTGCCGATTGCCGTGCAAACACAGGTTTTTGTGTTGCCCATATCAATTTATTCGCCGTGTTCCTGTGTAGCACGATCTTCAAACACTCGACAGTCAATGAAACTGTTGATCATGCAGCGACAACGGATTTTGTGTGAAAAAATGTACTTGCTCATACAACTGAATAGTTAGGAAAGTGATCGTCTATCGTCTTCATCAACTCTGTTTAATCGTAATATACATGTGCAATAACAGATTCGTTGAGAATAATTTTCAGTAAGCAGCTAATGAGAAAGCGATGACTAAATGTCCTATGTCACGTGACTCTCTGAATTATGCGCACGTCTAAGCGTTGAATTGGCGTGTACCCTTACATATGTGAGCACCTAGAAGTAGCTCTATGAGGTCATCATGTGTACATGTACACATTCAGTGGTACGTGTATATGGTGTCCGCGAAGGCAAACGAGAGAATCGAACAGTTTTGCATCCACCAGAAGGGTCCCGTGTTTCTTCGAAATAGGAACACAGCGAAAAATCTATGTAGTTTGCAATATGAAAGTCGCAAACGTCTTCAGTAATTGATTAATGACAGAGAATTGAGCTGTAAACAACACACTCATTTGTACACGGTGTTCGGTAGCCATTCCGAACGTGAATATGAGCGAACATATATGGGATTACGAAAAAGAAGCATGCGCTCTTGTGTACATATTGCAACAAAATGTGGCGTGTCAGATTCAAACTCATGGACTACTTACAAAACAGCGAGCACACAGTAGATATCAAGAACGCCTCAGCTTATTACAATGAAGCATTAGCATTGCGCACAAAACTAAACAACGTCCCACTCATCATAACGTGCTCCGTTTGGACACTGGGTTCAACCGGACAACTCTAGCCAAGTTGCGCAGAAATTACTTTGGTGTATTTATAAGCCACTGTGTTGTATGCAGGTAAGCAGCGCACAATCACGTTACCAAACCATGAACAAATGGATGAAAGCATTTTCCGATTTGGTCGATTACGACCGTGGAGATTAGACTGGATGGCCTTGTAAGAGGAAACCGGTATGCTCAAGGGCATACTGGTTTCCTAAACAGGCTGAGAAGCCGATGACGAGTATTGTGATGTTTTGTTGCGCAAGAGAACGGAGAAGGAGGAAGCGAAGTTGGGTCAATCACCTAAAGGATAGCTAGCAGGTAATGATGTTACGATACATTGAGGACTACATTACATTAAATGAGAAACCATTGGTAAAACTGGCCTGACGGAAAAAAATCAGAAGTAATAAAATTATTCAGCTATGAAACATCTTTGATAAAGGTGGTGGTTAAGCAGACACTACTAAATCAGGTGATCAAAGTGATGTGAACGACAGAGGGAAACCCACAGAAGTGATCAGACGAAGATCAATCCATATGGCTGTATAGAAAACATATGTTTTCACTATCACAAAATTAACCAGGACCGGCATTTGGTCAAATGTTATCAGAGCAGGTTTATAACATACTGACAAGTTATGCGAAAGGGATGATCACAGAGCCGGTGCTCATGTGATGAATCAGTCGTGATAAGCGACACCTGTCTACATTTGCGATCGTGAGTACAATTCGCGAACGCAAACTATATGACGGAAGGTATCACAAGAATGACATTATTAAGATAAGTAAAAAAAGAGCTGTGCAACAGAGTAACTCACGTTTTCAGATTTATCAGGCTCATCGGTATACCAGTTTGTGTGTTAAACGCTGGAAGCAGACGCTGAGCCAATTCCACAGCTTTATCTAGGAATACCTGTTGAAAGAGAAAAGAAAAGAAAACGATCACAGCAGCCCTAAAAGCATCAAATTACGCAATTCACAATACTGAATGCGTCAGCCAGCTCTGAAGACACAGTGCCACTTAGAGAACCGAATAAGTTTTAGGTACAAATGAACATCGAAATAACACAGCTGTAACAAAGTCAATCATACGATAATTGATGTGTGACAACTGTAAGTCCTATATGGCTGTATGTAATTTTGTCGAAAAACGAAAACAAGCTGAATTTTCACATCAGACGAATTGTCCACAACAGATCTTGTAAATATGCAGCATTTAAGTGCCAACAGGCTTAACTACGTAATGATTTCTTTGACAAAAGTCAAGATATGAATTGATCACAGCCATTCCGAGTGGTGTTTACAGGTTCACAACACTCGTAATGCATATGGTGCGTCAACCAACACATGTTCAGGTTGTTGTGAAAAGGCATGTGCCCATTGCCACCGGTGATGGTGTTGGAACAGAGCAGCCAATCAGACCGTAAACAGGAATGTTAACTTGGACATTAACACGCGCGGTGGAGAAAACGGTTAACAGCTAAGTGAATCAGATCTGGTAGGTTGTGTGGAGTGAAAATATACGTAAACGTAGTGCAAATAGGCACTAAGAGCACGGATGGGTTGGAATCTATATTGAATAGCGAACTTTTTCAACTAGAGCTAAGTGTTGACACATTAGTATAGTTTTGCTGTGACAGGTGCGCGGTATAATGTGCTACTAATCAAGGCTCAGGCTACACACCATTTTGTTGGTGTAGGCCCATTAAAGGTATCATTAGATAGACTGTAGATAAGTGCAACAGAGGTCCCTCTTGATTCATGAAACAAAAGGCTAATAACATGGTGAAAGCTAACGATAAATACTCAAGTAAAGTCGCATAAAGAATGACAATCGTTAACTGAGGGCTAAGAAGGTAACGACAACAGGTCGTATGTAATACTGTTTAATTTAAGGACTGACAACACGTATGTCCGTAGACATTGGTGCCAAATGATACACAATGATGTACAAAAAGGGCTGTTGCATATATCATAGAACGAACTATGCGATTCGTAATAATGATCGGCAGGTTTGTGTAATCAAGATGTACCTCATAAAGATAACGTCCCACTTGTAAATAAAACCGATTGAGTCGGCCAGTTCTAGTAGACAGAGTTCAGTAATGCCCGAATAGACATGCAAATGGTTATCTGGTTTGCAAATTTATCGTTCACACAATCCAGTTTCGTTTTTTAACCTGGTAAATTTATCAGATTAAAACTAAACAAGAATTCAGGTCAAAAATAGCCTTAACGTCGTCATTAAACACCAATAAGCAAAGTCCATAGTGGATGTCAGATTAACTGGCTTAACGGTGATTGACAGAATTAAAGTTTAAAACATTGCTGACCGGTCTAGAAAAATTCACTGGATCGAATCCCAAGTTTTATCAAACCGTTCTGGCCCAGTTTTACCATCGAAAACAGGAGTGCACATTGACTTCAGATCAAACTATGAAGTTTCACGAATCATACGCTCGATTTATGTTTAAGAATATTGCAATAAATTCCTCTTTCTAGCTTCCGAATCATCAGCTTGACGTGAAATACAAAACTCATTTGTAGCGACAGACCCAGTTATTGATTATACCAACACGCACGTGTGTAGCAGATATGAATCAAAGGAAAGGCAAACTGACCTAACATATCTTCCGAACCACTGAGCAGGAATGTCGGCTATTAACTATGCCACCGTCTGAAGTTGGTCAGCTAACACTGGATCAATCACACAGGCGAAACGGGAGTATGTGTCGGGCACTACGAAGCTCAGAGTGAAATCACTCCTAGTGACTTGGAATAATCCACTAAGTGACCCGCAATTAGCAAGTCTAATGACGCTGGTTCAGACGACTGAGTCAGTAGGACTATCTCACATGTTTGGAAAGGTCAGAAAAATACGTTGAAATTGATGTCATTTATGAGCTAGTATCGACAAAAATAATGATTAAAATGCTCTTGGTTTGAAGGTGGACATTCAAATTGTCCAAAAATACGAGCGCTTAAAATGGAGCACCAAAAAAAACGACCTTGCAAAATGGTCGCTATTCAACAGGAGGTGAGTCCACTAAAACAACTGGAGCTAGATAAGAGTGACCTTGTTTCAGACAACACGAAATTCGAAACTTCAGTAAATACATAACACTAGTCAAAAACAAGAGGAAAACCAAGACACATTCTTTGCGTATAATCTTGATACAAAATTCATTTTATTTATGCACAGCGTGCAGCCAAAGAAAAAAAGTGAAACCGACTCACCATGAAAAAATAAAGTGTACTTCAACGGAATTCGACATCCAACATCGCATCAAACATAGAATATCAAACTTACCGAACAAATTTCGACAAATTCAACACATAATTTTGATCGATCCAAGACATATGGCAGAATGTTTTTGCATATATACATGAACGAATCGACGAACGTGACATGACAGAAATGCAAACGATTCACTACGACTATGATCAATGGTTTAAGCCAAACAAAAAACTTTACGATAATTCAGTACATGCGGTCGAAAGCTGATTGCGTTGCACTTGGTGTATCACAGAAACAAGCCGAAACCGATCTAAATGAGAAACTTTTCAACCGAACGTCCACTCCAATTGAATCACCACTAAAAAGTATGATCGCAACAACGCTAAAAGTAATACCACGACTTACTACCTATCAGCGGTCAACTGGATAATCGGGTCGTAGCTACAATGCTTTGTTGAATTCTTCCGTAATGAAACAAACAAGATTGACCGCACTGGGACCGCAAAGCAGTCAAAGTAAGTGAAATCAGTTGCGCATACTTTTAAGAGTGTCAATTATTGCATCGTTAAACACTGGGTGACCTAATTTCTCCTTTCTCAGGGAACCAGTATATCAGCAACTTTAAAATGTAGTTGATAATACAGGTAAGAACAAAGGATCAAGTTGCTAGGAGAAGATAGGCGTTAGCATTCAGGAGTTGAAGATCTTGCGGAAAAATTAAAGCCCACATGAGAAACGGCATCAAGTTAAGATTGTAGTTCAAAGGACAGACATGAACTTCTGCATACTAACTTGTAAAACCAAGAGGTGATAAGCGTCTATATACGTTCCCTATAACTTAACAGCTCAGCATATCTGATTGTGTCGATAATGTCTGAATCGAGTCTCGACTGACAAACTTTGAAAGAAAGCACCACATTCATTGTTAGTTTATTAACAGTGCCGTTCCAAGGAAACTGTGGGGATGGATCTGTGTGGAACTAACTGCGTCGTGTCTGGGCAACTTTTCACGCACTACGATTGATCACCATGACACTCATCACGTAACATGTGCCATGTGCTGCTTTAACAATGATTGCTTATAAATATACAGGTGATTCCCAAGGATCCCATAATAAAACGGTGGCAGAATAAAGTGACACATAATTTTATTGATTCCAATTAAATCCTATCACTAATATCCATTTTCTGGAGTTAGCTGTGCTTACCTGCACAACAAGTCGGGTCGACATGGCATATGGTGCTAGCAAGCGTGGGGAAAATAATACTGGAATCCAGATCGCAAGGCACGTGAGTACTAACGTCTATCCACAAACTGGATCGTGCAACATCGACGAATAGGGAATGCGTTAAATACACACAGATGGGGGCAATGAACAATTCATTTTCAGAGTTGTTCAGAGGGTTCACAATAAGGACATTTTACCAGGCTGAAATGAGTGCCAGCGTTCAAAATGGGTTCCAGTGTCGATGTGCAAACGCAAACATTACACACATTGCATGCACAAGTAAAAATCTTCACAAAATCAACTGTACTTTTGTTGGACTCCGACTTCATAATGAGTGATATTTGATTTGAAATTAACCAAATCCCCGACCACCCATCAGTAAACTGAAATATCGCCTAGCAGGTTAAAAGAGATCGCAGATTTCGATCTGTCTCCGAGGTCCTAATCACGGCGTTATCGATTGGAGTTAACAGACAGTAACTGTGTCTCCTATCGAGACGATCGAGCAACCTGATCAGTACTCACAGACAAAAGTGGTTGAGCGTTCGCATCTGATAATTCGGTCGTGCCTAATGCGAGGCCAATGGCGCAGCGCATTGATCAACACGGTTGCTTCATGAAAGCGTGGTCGGAGTTCTAATCCCGGCTGTGACAAGGATATGCATCACCGACGAGCTTTAATCAGTGCGAAACTCGAGTCTAGTGCTTCTTTTTGAAAAAGGCCAGCTGAGAAGTCTATATGGATGCGAAGGCTGCGATCAAATGTGAATAATGCTCAACTTGAAACTTCACAACCCACTGTGCTATATACCGCTCATTGGCGTGCAAAAATTTAGTCAATTTCAAACCTAAGGACAAACATAACCTCGTCGCAATAATCCACCAATGGACTGTAACACATCGACACATCGCGATCCACTTTTATACACGACCCAAGCGAGGCCTGAACCAAAAGCAAACGCTAGATCTAGACACTTCGTTCGGTAAAGGTCTGACCAAGCTTACTTGAATCCAGCGTAACATTGTAAACAGAATTCCTTCTATCCACTAGGATAGTAAAATGTGCCCTGTTTCTCCGACGGGAAAGTGCGCCTACGGTCTAAAACCTTTGAGCTTATTCGATAGTCTGCTTAGGAAAGAGTGCACCATCCACATACTCCTAAAACAGAGCTAAGCCATGTGTACAGTATGTGAAAAGTAAAAACGACACTAAAGTAACGCCTCGATGTAAGCCGGTTTAGCTATTAAACCAGGTAAGTAATAGTATCCTAATGCTTGCCTCTTGTCAATAACCCTCAACAGTGCAGTAATGGCCGAAATAAGGCGAAGCCATATATTGGAAAACAGACGCCAAACCAAACTTTCAGTCTATATCATTATCGGAAAACAAACGTGCAACGACGGAGGCAATGCTTCATTGATAGAGCTCTAGAATTGACAAGTCAAAAGTCTTGATTTTGTAACGAATCCAATAAGTAAATTAATTACCAACGGATCACCCCAAAAAAATACTTGATATAAGTTTTCTTCTAAAACAATGATGCTTGGACAGGTGTAGTAAATGATTAGGCGTGGACCAATCAGGTGTTGCATTTATCACTTCATGACCAACAACGGACCGAAAACGATGGAAATGTGGTAAGACTAACCAAATCAGAGCTAAGTAATCAAACAGGAGAGCAAGCAAAAGCAGTGCAGATGGGGTCCGTAAGACACGACCGAGATCGTGGATAGGTAGTCATCTCCTAGCAATACACCTCAGAAGCAACGATTAATAGAATAACGACATACATTAAGGTAGTTGAATTCTAATATTATAGTGACAAGCTCAGCATATCCGACCGTCATTGATTTTGTCTCAACTTAGGTGGTACTGATGGTCAGCCGCGTATTTAATTTTGTCCTTATTGATAGAGATCAAGTCGACCCAAATTTATACGGTATTGAGGTTTAACAATAGCATGTATCTTGGTCATGCGTTACAGTGGAATTTCGAATCATCTGACCGTATTTTAGTGCGAAACCATTTATATCACTACGTACATAACTGAGTCAACATACAAAAGTGATCAGGAAGCCAAAACATACGAACAATAATTAATTTGGCCGCATGATTTTTTCTCTTCTTTAAAACGTGGCTATTTACACCCCAATGACCATCTGGTTCCTTCGTTTGTGTACTCAGATAGAAAAATCTGTAAACACGTGAGTGCAAACACATAAATACGTTTATATATCAACGCAGATGCGCATATCTCATTACAGCTCTGCTTATTTCATCAAGCATAAAACAACAAACATCAATTTGTCCATCCGTGTATGTGAGCAGCACATGTATGCAAAACCTGTACAATGATAATACGACCGAAGAGAAGTTATAAAGTACAAAAGAACAATGAAATGATTGTGAAACTTACTTTGTCCAGAGTAAAAGTATAAGCTGTCAGTAACCCGCCCAGGTGGCGTATAGTGAATTCGAAAACGGATACAATCGTGAACTGGAAAAATAGAAAAATAAACGAGTCAGAGGTTAGTCACAACTGACCACAGAAACCCGATGATACATCAACAGGACATTGAAAGACTAAGGTTTGAAACGGTGAACTACTCCGTTCAATCAGATTTGCTTACAAAATGGAAAACGGACAAAAAAACTCACCCTTGGATACCCACGGTAGTAGGATGCATCGAAAAATTAATGACATACTTAAAAAAAAGTGTCATGCTGGTGTAATGGTTGGTTTAGACCCACAGAATCCGTTGAGAGGCATAAATCGATGTGTGCGTCTCAACGGCGATATGACTATGGTCGTTCGGAACAGTTTCCATTCTTATCTCTTCGAATTGGCATTGGATAGTGTGTGCAAGGGTCAGCCCCAAGTGGTGATATGGTGAGGTACATGAGCAGGCACTACCTGACTTCCGTAATCTTGGCAGACCTATCCGAAACAAGATGTTGTCAACCGTCTACATTTGACGATTCATCTCATGCATCCTAAAGCAAACAGGAGATGACTGGTGCCTTCCACCATCAGAGTTTATTGCCCGTACAATAAATCAGATGTACATTCCCTAATCCTCAACGTGTTTGAAAATTAAAATGCAACTGTAAAAAGAGGAAGTCCGGAAAGAATAAAGAAGAATAGGACACTTCGAAAGATGGAACATATACATGAACGTCTAGTCCGATACACTTCACAATAATCGACGTGAACCCTATACTATGAGCAGTTATGTATAATGCAATGCCTAATCGAAAACGCAATGCACCGAACAAGCTCGTCTTCATCTAATCAAACGGAATGCATAATTTTTATGTGGCCGGTCACTGTACGGCAGAAGCGAACGAAAACCAAGCATTAATTTGATTTGCGAGGTCAAACATCTCAGCTAAAAAGCGCCGAGCTAACTGAGTAACGAAACGGAATAACTGACTGAATTATTTGTGAACGCATTCAACCCATCGGAACCATAATTCTTACGCATTATGAATGACAAAATAGACATCTCCCAGATTCATTCCGAAAATGTGAGATTCAGTTAATCACACGTAGGCCAAATGACCATTGCACCTCCTGAACCCCATCCGAGTAATCGTTGTTAAAACAGACTGCGCGGGTTTTTTTTAATCCACTAAATTAATCTGAATGAACAGGAAACATTTTGAAAGCGCAACAATATTTATCACAAATGCGCCAGTAAAAAAATTTAGAAAACCCCAGAGAAATTGAAACAATCGTAGTTTGTACACGCAACATACAATTTAAGAACAATGAAGGGTTATGCAAGCAAACTAGTGATATGACAATGGGACAGGGTGCTGCTATGGTTTTCGGACATCATTACAGCAAAATTTGAAAAGTACCAGTTGAAAGCATTGTTTCACGGATGCGAGTAAGTGAATGACATTTTGTGTGGTTGACGAACAAGTTTGTCTGAAGGATAGTTTAGACATTTTCAAGTTGGCTAGCGGTAACGTAATATTCATACAGGAGGTTAAATTTAACCAACTAGCCTTTATAGATGTACAAATTGGACGACATACTGGTGGATCAGTTCACATAAGATTTATGGGGGGAAATCACTAAGCTAATAAACGTGCTCCATCAGTTTCCTCTGACAAAAAAGAAATCTCATAAAATGCTTGACTGGTAGCCAGAACAGTGCAAACAAAACGTTATTTCCGATGAATTATCACTCTTGAAAAATGGCTGTCGAGAGCGACATGACGGTAAGACTGTGCAGCGACGAAAAAATGATAGTACCTAACGCATAAGAAAGCAGTGCACAGTTGGTTATTCCTCACGGAAGGTACGTATACTGAAACTACCTTTAAAAGGTCCACAAACGTTGCCATACAAGCCTTTTCCATTGTCAAACAGCGAGCCTGCTTAAATTCTATTCCAGCATTGCACCTCACATCAAAGTATAAAGCGTCTACTTTTGCAACTTCTCTTTGTCCATATTGATTCGTTATACATTGCGTCAGAAAGTCCTTCCAAATACAAAATTTCGAAAATCAAATGAATAGCATGTAATCACCGATGGAGCGTTGGACCGAGCCGTCTACTTTGGTTGTGTTTAGGCGCAGTCCCACTACTTACTACCGCATGCATTGATCACGTGACTCGATGTTTGTCCGCACAGCCCTTTGGTCTATCTTCAGTTCCTTTGAGAATAACTGCCTGATTCCCCTCAATTTCCGTATCCTAACAGCTCGCCCTAACTGACACAGCTTAATCCCGTCTAGCCACAAATGCTGGTAACCGAATTGTTCGTTTGCATGAAGGAACTCCGAACGAGTGGACGGTGAATAATTTAACTACTAGTACAGTGATACCGCGACTCGGTAT
>JTDE01004669.1:7749-39286 GCA_014338405.1 Paragonimus skrjabini miyazakii | reverse complement strand
AAAGCGAATTTTTTAACTGTCGGATTACAGAGATATTTACGTTCTGTCGATTACACGCAGCCAGGGGAGGCAACACAATATATGAACTGAGGTTGTAACGCGATTGTGTAAGGTAAACGGGGGGCATTTTTAACCGTTTACCGTGGGGAGTTTCTGTATGCTAGTCAAATATACCACCAATACCGGCTACCAGTAATTATGGTCTGATGGCTTACCACGGTTAAAATGTTATTACAAATGGGCATATATATATAGTATGTGGGAAATGTGTATATGTGAGTTATAATATTGATTTTCCCTCTGTGTTTGTTCTAAGTACAAATCTATATCAAGTTATTCTACTGAATTTACTATAAACTTTAATTTTATATTGTCTAACGTTCTGAGCAATGCGTGCACAGTAACACACATGAATAAAATGATACGGTTTCATGGGTACGTGATCAATCAAATCCTATGATATCCAATGATGCTTGGTCCTGTTGTATATTTTGTAAACAGAAGACGAGGTTCCTGGGCTGATGGCACATGTAGACATCACACAGAAATGGTTTTCTACGTTTAGTAACATCGCACACGTCATTGATATACGTGAGGAAAATCAGCGGTCCCAGAACTCTTCCTTGAACCACCGCAGTGATCACCGAATTCGGTGTTGGGCAGTGCTCTCCCATGTTGACTGGTTGGGTTCGGCCTTCAAGATATGATTACATCCAGCTGTACAAGTGGTCTTTTATGCCGAAAGATGCTACTTTCATCAAGGGGTGCTTATGGGACGCAAGATCAGAAGCCTTTTGCACGTCCAAGAGTAAGATAACTACCATACTTCCTGCATCGGCGGACGTCGATATATGGTTTAAGAATTCCAGTTGGCATGTCATGCAAGAGCGCTTGCCGTGAAAAAGGTTTATTGGGTTGCATGACCTGAGGAACTCGACAGTGGGTACTTTCGTAACGTGCGGTCAAAACCAGCAGGCGCGCACAGGTTGAATTTGAATTGTGTAACAGGGCGTGTTGCCGTGTTGTTTACGTCGTTTTTGTTTTCGTTTGTGTAAGTCGCGTGCATGGCTTACTGGGCCTTTGGCCCATGCTTGTTTCGTGTTGTATTCTTTTACAGGACTTGTTGGAACCCCTGCTTCCGAAAAACACTGCCTCCCGGTGTCTTCACGTTGCCGTAAAGTTGGTTTGAAAGTGTAACGGACAGCCAGCATGCAAACAGCCGACTTGCATGTTACATTTTTATCACCTTTTCATGCATTCTTGAGTCGACTGATGTACGGTTGATGGAACGATCGCTACTAACTTCCTGTCTTGGACCACTTTTGTAATGGGACGTAATGATTGACTTTTTCCACTGGATAGGGAAGGTGCTGGGCAAAATTGATAACGTGAACGAATTAAGTAAAAAGATGAGTATGCCATCAATTCCTTGCATGATAGCGGCTTATAAGGTATCATCAGGTCCAGGACGGATTGAACATTCGAGGGCAGCTAACTGCGAACAGATGCTTTTAATATCAGTCACAATATTACTTAGAACGTTGGTTGTTTTTGACGAAGTATTAACGGCTAGTACGGTGTATCCTGTGCTAAACGCAGCAGCAAATTGTGAGTTGTTAATTTCGCATATTTCAACAGGGTCACCAACAACCATTTTATCTTTGAGATTAATAAATTTTATGACAAGATACCTCGTTAAACCTTTTCGTTTCATCAATTGTATTGGCTTCATGCCTCTCTGCTCGTTACCAAGCGTGAGCTTTTCCTCGTTCATTTCGCAGTTGTATTCTATGTTCTATAGATTCGAACGTGCTGCTCATCCACATTACTATAGATAATTGTAGTGTTCTTCTGTGCATTGACTCAGGCATTTTAAGTCTTCCAGTCTCTTTCGCAGTAAGGATTCTACCTTGTATGTATACCTCCATGCGTTCTGACTTTTTGGGCGCCAGATTGTCGATACAAAGTGAAATGTTTGATGAAGCCCCCGGTTGCTGCTTTTGGGTCTGATGTATTTCAATTTAAGGATCTTCGCAGGTAAAAGAACGTATTCCAATCAATGTATTTGAACGGACGGTAGAACACAATTATCGGTTCGGTAACTGTGTTGAAGTCAAACTGATACTTGATGTCATTATGGTTACTTCGTGTAAATTGTTTCAGAACGGATAATTCTACAGAAGAAGTACTTATGGTGAATATTAGATTCAAAATATGCCACTATCTGGTGGGCGCTAAGACATGTTGGTTTCGTCCTTTCAATTGAATGCATGAAAGTAATTCACTTTGCTCTTCAGGAGTTAAGAATGAGGTCCATGAGAGGTTTGGCGTGTTAAAGTCATCATCTTTTCGTTTGTGTTAGCAGAGCATGTTTCATACATGATATGTTATATTCACAAAGTCAGTCAAATCATTGCTAGTAGCATTAGTCGATCGGTAAACGCATCCTATAAGTTGCTCGCGAGAACCAGTAGAGACCATTAACCACAACGGGTTTTCGGCCTTATAAAGACTAGGCTGTTCATGT
The DNA here is from genome assembly GCA_014338405.1 of Paragonimus skrjabini miyazakii. Lineage (NCBI taxonomy): Eukaryota > Metazoa > Platyhelminthes > Trematoda > Plagiorchiida > Troglotrematidae > Paragonimus > Paragonimus skrjabini miyazakii. The sequence continues at coordinate 36,759 of JTDE01004669.1, read as the reverse complement.
GTAACTGCGAGAAATTTGCTACTTTAGGTAATTGATGCATCCACCGCCTCGTCCTGTGAGATGATCCTTACGAAACGCGATATCCTATGATGTTTATATGCGCGTCTGTAGTATCAGGGGAGCATCACGTCTCAGTGACGAGAATGATATGGGGATTACACAAAAACACTAAAGATCTAAAGATCTTCCTCATCAGCAATCTTACGCTTATGTGTAAAAAATCAACGGAATGTTCAGGTCAGATGCAACATTTAAACTGCTAAAGAACTGCATGTCAGATGGGTTGCAAAATATCGTATGGAGAGGCCCGGTCTAGGAGATGCACTAGTTTTCGGCTCATGCCTGAGTGGATGTCTCAAGGGTTTGACTCCACGACAACAAACGCTGGAAGAGTATCATTATGGTAGAATCACTTAGCGGGGCATGGACAGTGGGGTCAGGTGGGGGTGGATAAAAGAGAAAAAGACTAGGTTGGCGGACATTTTTGTTAGTTACCTAATCCGATGGCAACGTACTCTCCAGGTATATATATTAGGAATTGGTTAATGGTAGCATTCCTAGTTTGAGAAAGAGGATAGGCTGCTGCGGATCAATTGGGTAATATATGAAAAGCGTGAAACCTAGTATAACTGTAAGCTGACTTAAAAGCATTGGTAGGCAAATTGTTCATTTTTATTCGCGGAGCGTTGGCTCTTAGAATGTGATTATTATAACCAAATTTGTAGCGGTTAGGAAATACCGCCTAACTGTCCTTACTCTGCAACCCTACAGCATTGTTCTGTAGTAAGCACTGTTTCCCGGGCTGGAGCCCTCTCGGCTCACGAAGTCGGTGGCTTGAGAAGTTAAGTGAGGTGGCGGCCAACCGAGCTTAGTGACGTGGATGTTGTCGTTGTTTGACCAAGTTGTCTATGAAATGAGTGCACTTAATGACGCGGAGCAGTAAAAACCGTAAGGAAGCTGTCTTCCTGATGATGCCTTAATTTCACTTACAGTTCGGTTGTTTGTTTGCAAGGTGTAGACGCCTTGATATTGCATTTTCGAATGTGAACGTAGCTATTTTCAGTAGTTAGGTCCCCTCCCCCTTCAATTTTCTTCTCTTTCCCTTTATAGGTATTTTTTCCTTCCTTTGTTGCGTGGCAGTTAAGTATCAGTGTGAACCACTGATGTACTACTGTCTATGATGATGATGATGATGATGAAGCACTGTAGGGTTCTCACTGTTTGTTTTGAGCGTTGTTCAGGCGTTTTGGGTCTGTGGTTGGTATTTACAGTCACACCAGATAATGGAGGAAAGTGCCCACAGTAAGAAAGAGATGGATTTGCTTGTTCAGTCTTGTCTTTGTTCTGAAAACTTGGGATACTGCTCCCAACACGCTGAGGAACTTACGGCGCCTTAGGTCTAGGACTCATTTTAGTCAGCACCTCGATAGATGGAGGGAGTCGTCGATGACCATGGGAGTGTTTTAGCATTAACCGAGGGTTACGGTGAAAAAAGTTGACCGGACGTGGTTTGGTTTTTCATCTCCGTCTGAACGGACAACGTAACGGCGTCACCAATTGTAACTTGCTGATCTAGAGAATTTGTGGGACAGTCGAGATAGACAATCAAGTCAATGAGGTTGCTGATTTTGGGACTTGAGGTCTTCTTTACTTGGGAAATATTGGTGCGTAATATTTCCTTTTGGAGTGGTGTCTTGTCACCAAACACTTTTATGGACTCAAAAATTTGTGACACGCCTGACTTGGTCTTATCTTTCGACGAATTCGTTTGCCGCAAGTTCACTCGTGAACTGCAGTAACAGGGAACGGTACTTATGTTGTACTTTCTCGCGAATTCTTAGGTAATGGCTCTCCTGGTCTTCCCTCCTATTAATTTTGGGTAAGACTCTTCTCACGGTCAACAAGTATATTTTGTCTGGTACGTTAAACACAACCACTTTGCCGGCACTGCGTAATCGTTTCTGCGATTCCGCAGCTATTGTATCAATAAACGTTCCAGCAGCTACGAGATCTTTATGACTGGAAGTAGTCTCATGATAGGTTTTGTCTGAGACAGTTAAAATGCTAACTATCGGATCCTGCTGGTGTATAATTTTGATAAGCTCTTCGTACCTACTGCGTAGTTACGCTATTTCTGCGTCCAGTTTCGTTATTTCTCTGGCTTAATCTACGAATACATCGGTAGGAGAAAGTGAACATCACTTGGTGTTTTTTTCTTTTCGTAATTTGTTAAATTTACCGTCGAGACTACCATTTTAACAGGGAATTTTGTTGTCCTCACGCCTTTTTTGGTATGAGGACGATCGCTTGACGACTGACAACATTTAGGGATCAAGTAACGTAGTGGACATCATGGTATAATACTCCTTTATATCAGCAAATTATGTCCAAAATGTTTCAAAGCAATCGACAACAGATCGAAGCAAACTGTATGCTAGTCTGAGCGATTAACTAATATAAACGTAATAAACACTTGCAGGTAATAATACCTTTTTTTCTCTGAGACGATCCCAAGCCCTCAGAAGCTGGGCCTTTTTTGTTTGGAGACGGAATAAATCGCGCAACTGCTTTTTGGTACCGTTTCTCTCTTATCTGTCATTCAGTGTTAGGTTACTTCTCCTAGTTTGCACAAGAAGCTTACAAAATTTGCATTGTTGTTATCGTCGGCTTTCCTAGTCGAGCTGCGTCACCTCGCAAATCATTGTGGCACTATGGTGAAGAAATCCGTTGTTCTGAAGTTGGCTACCTGTAGAGAATTTGCAAGTCTTCAAACTAACAAATGTGTTCACACCGTTTTGTTAGCACCATCCGTACTACTGTGCTATTATAGTTAATTTAAACATCACACAACTCAGGTACGGACACGAAGTGGTAGTTTGATAAAAATAAAAGAAACTGATTTCCAGTTAATCGTGGAGATGCGCTCATTTTGAGTTCCACAACATTGAATAGAGACATTTTCAATGGATTCGATGCGTGGTGGGGCTCTAAAGGGATGCTGAGTCCACAATGAAGGTAAACATGGAGACAGATTGGTTCGGAAATTCGGGGAAATGGATAATTGATTCTGTTGGCCCTTCAACTCTCAAAAATCGACACGCATTTGCCAAGGAACGGAGAGATAACACACGGTTCGCGACCTTCTAGAAGTGCAGTTTTGACTAGCATGTTTTAGAAGTCAGGTGCGCATGTAGACTGTGGAATGTTAAAAAGTGTGAAAAACAACAAACCATGTAAGGTGAAAATGCTACACTAAAGCCACAAATATCAGGCTATTAGAATTAGTATGGTACGTTTTTCACTCCATGTTTCGTATGGTAAAAAACGTTCAGGTGGTTGGAACACGTTTTCCTTCTTTGTAGAAAGTCCATTTTTTGCCTCTTGCTGCGTTCGACGTATGGTCGTGATATATTTTATACCATGATAACATGCAGAGAATGTCCGTTTTCTTCTTTTTATGTCCAACGCTACCTAACTAACAATTTCCTCGCCGATTATTGTTTGACACGCTGTCATCTACATCTATACCCCATTATTTTAATAGGTTCAATTTCCACGAACTGGTGGCGCTGTTTTCTACGGGATAATTTTAATACCGGACGAACCTATGTAACTTTTGTCACAGTTATATGACAGTTGGTATACGCAGTGTGATTTGGCACCATTTGATTGATCGCATTCACCTGTAAGCACATTAAACTTTTGTTCGGTTAATGACCTGCAATTCGGCTGCACTCTGAGCGCGCTTCAACCAAGTAAATTCGCCGGATTGTCCGCAATATCACAATACTTTCTTCCAAGGGTAGCTAGGTATATGCAAATTTCCCAGGGATTTTACTACTCCTGCTGTGCTTAGGCCTCCGTTCTCTGTGACGCTGAATAGAGGTTCCGGGTTACTCATTACTCTGTAGAGCCGTTCTTAGCATTTTTAGTTTCTGCTCAACGCTGTCATATGTGCATATGCGGAGTGTTCTGGAGAACAATGTTTCAACAGCACCCCGCTTATATCCTACCGGTTTCAAGCTGGTGACGTATATTTTGAACAAACCAAGTTGAACTCTTATAAATAATGAATCTTGTTAACCTGTCGGACCTCCGTGTGAACAGTATGTCCAAGTAAGATAAATTTTCATCAGCCTGTGTACCACACGTCACCGTGAGGTTGTAATGAACACCGTTGAGTCGCAGGAGAAATTCTTTTGATGAATGCCGATATGTGGAAAAGACCAGGATGTGGTCTATATAGCGCCTGTATTATGATAGTTGTGAGATAACATTGGCTGATTGTTATTCTACCAACCTTATGTAAAAAGCTAATGAAAAACGGGTCTAATGGAATATCCATCGTTACTCCTTCGAGTTGTCTGTTTGATTATTTATTTATTTTGGAGACCGGAACTGATATTCCTCACAGCAATCCGCTCATATGCAGAATCTATAGTTCCTGCCAAGGGGACATTGGTAAAGTGCAATAGAAAATATGTAGAGTACATCCTTGATGTTGATCCTATCCAACGCATCCGCAGGCTCTAGCGAGCCTTTGTTATTACGTCGGCCAGGCTTTTGAATGGTCACCTCTAAAAGCCTGAACAATCATCTTACCAGTCTGTTTTAAGGTGAATTAGTTATGGGTAACGTCCCTTAAAGTGGCAACTCTGCTTGCGGGTCATGGAAAGACCGTACAACGGTACGTCGAGTAGGCGCCTTATTTCAGGTGCTTGTATGTCTTTTCGTCTACCCAGCCATGTTTCAGTCATGTCTCTAACTAGTTACAGGTTCTTTTTATATTAGGTTATTTTCTCCTTGTCTATAAGCCCAAACTTTCGTCTGTTACTGAAGACCGGTAACATTCTATCCACGTAGGTCATCTTAATCTGGACTACTGTTCTGGAATTTCTATCTGGTTTGAGGATTACATGTTTTGATTTGACAATATTTAGAGCCCGAATGTGCCGAGATAACGAGCGCTCAGAATCCCACGAGCTGTCTCGGTGAGCTTATTTTTAAACCATTTACAATTATTCTGGTTAACAGGCTTTGCTTCTAACAGCTGTTCTGTAGGCTTTGCAGTGTACGTTTCTTTCATCATTGGTTATTCTGCACTGATGAGTCAAGACCTGTGTGCTTCCTTCAGCTGTTTTGTTCGATTTGCTGGAGTTGTCGTTTGCACGTTATTGAATGGATCATCCTAAGTCGGCAGGAGCGATCTAACAAACGTTTTTGTGAATGGAAAAATGGGATTCGCCGAAACCTGGCCCTTACGTGCCTCGGGCTCAATCAGAGGGCTGTTCCGAATGCCCGCCCAGAGGCACCGATTAGACGTATTGTGTGCGTCTGTCCACCGCTCCAACTTTCGGAGATACCCCTATTTTGCTTTCCGGAATTGCCACGTTGGTTTCATGGAAGGTTTAGCCCGGGGAGATTACTCTTCTCCCAGCAATTCGAAGGTGCCCAGAGATGTACCAAGCTGGCGGGTTGCAGCATGTTAGGCGCGCAGCGCATGTCTGCCGCTTCGACGAAGTTAATTTGCGCACCGCACAAACGTGACTCCAGTGACTTTTACTTCAAGCGCGGGTGGGCTCTCATCATACGAAGATTCCCCATTTTCCTGGTGCCGTTACCCGTGGGACACGCGCACACGGACGAATTCAACGGTGGTGAAGTGTCACAAAAGGACTCCTCGCCTATGATTTCCATTCTCACGTTGTTATCCCCACCTGATGTTTGAATCAGGAATCATGGTTTCCGGAGTATTACCCAGTAACCCGTTAAGCTGACGGTCTAACTTCTAAAACGTTCTGGTTAGATTTTTTCCGAAAACTGATTATGAAGTTTTGTAAGGCGTGACTTGAGGGCCCCTTCCTTTGATTTTCAGCAACACTTGTTAGAGGATGCCACCGGACCTTTCGTCTTGCTAGTTTGTTCGAGGGCGGTAATCTGGAGATTGTCTAACTCTGATGTCCAGTCGTTAAAATATGTCTCGAAAAATGAAGCAGGTGAACTGAAGATCGTCATCCGTAACCAACGTCCCTGGCAGCCCGAAGTAGGCGAATAGCCCCGTTAGATTCAGTGTGGTATTTTCCATATTCGTCTCTCGTATGTTTCGAGTTCTGGCAACGACCACGTATGTATGCCTCATGTCGGTCTCCCCACAACATTCATATTAGACATTTGCCACGGTACTAAAATTGCCAACGAACTGTGTAGTTCACATCTTATGGAAGTGTTCGCGGCCAGTTAACTGGGCGCGCAAATTTTACAGTTTTTCAATCAATCTGTTCATGCCTGTTAAAAAGACAAAATGTGCGTCGAAGGCATTATTTGGTAAGTCCTGGGTACCCAGCGTGAAGTTGTTTCAGCGTCTGTTTCGAAGAGCTTTCAGGGATGTTACTCTGCCTTCAAACATGCAGCATCCGTTCACGGACGTCATAGTCTCTGAACAGTGTAATATACCTTTAAGCCAACATGGATGCCTTCAACCGGCCAAGTTGTGCCAGTGCTAGCCATAACTTGCCTCATAACCGGATCTTGTTGGGTCACTTCCTTGATCAAGCCAGCTGTCACTGAGAATGCTCGAAGAGCTTTAGTGAGTAAAAACTGTACATCAAATTCGATTTTGACCACTGTGAAGATTCTGCCGTTGCCTGGCGTCTGCTACCTCGATAAAGCTTCAACTTGATCGACGCTAGTTGCGGAGCAGTGTTACATCGGGCAGCTGTAGATGAGTAGCGTTGCAACCCATCACGAGAGGCTGCTGCTGGTGTCGGCAAGGGTCTGTATTCATGGAATCCTACACTGCAAACAGTGGTTTCTGATCATTTACCAAAGATGATCGTCACCGGCAAAGCATTTTGTGCAAACTTTTCATCGCAAATTCGACGGCTAGAACCTTCAGTGATCCGGCTACCGACTGCTTTATCCTTTTTTATCTGAAAGCGTGTGACATGTCACGGTATCCCTCAGGTGATTGGACGCGTTCGCAGACAAGAAAAGAGGAAACGTCGGATCGTATAACGTCAGAACAGTGTATGGGGTCAATGAAACCCTGACAGGTTTGAAGTACAGTTGGCAGTCTGTTGGTCATTCCCACGCTTTTCAGGTTTGATGAAAAGGAGGTGTGTAAGGATTGACCACCCCAAGAATGACCGTAAGGCTGACACGTCCGCTTAATGTGTTGTCATCCGGATAGGTTTTATGTGGCCGTGCCAGGTCGACGGCCATCCATGTCCAAAAATAATACGATATTTGTAATATTAAATATCCATAAGTCACATAAACGAATAAGAGTTTCGCAGGTTTTACTGGTTCCCTGCAGTGCTAGAAAGCTTAGTACTCGTAAAGATGCCGCGTCTTGAGTTTTTGGTATGCGTGTGTTGTTCAGTAGAACCCGACCTCCCAACAACTTCCGTTTCTGAAATGACGTTCGGTAGCCGTTTCGTCCTTTTTGGTCGCGTGAACAGGTGTGAGGATTCAAGCTGAACACGATACTCATCCACCGGGTATCGTTGACGAATAGCACTATGGTGCTGTTCGGTGATGTTGTGTGGATATAATCCACATGCGTCATCAATCAGGTTGCCTATAAAACAGGAAAACAGCTAGCTGGAATAGGAAAAACACGCATCAGCAATAACAGTGATAAAAATTGTAAACTATCTTGAATGGCGGTGGTATTAACATGTATACAATATTACGGTCGAACTGTCTCCGAGTCATGTGTGAACAAATAACGACCACCAGATTCAACAAGAGATTTGATTCAAGATTCTACGGTACTGTTTTGTAAGCACTGAAATGTTCAAAACAATCAGCTACATACCTCAATTGTGACAGCCAGTATTCACAACAAAACTATGCTGTTGCCGATGGTCCGTTGCAACTCGCCCGAACACACTCATCTGCATACATATTATTTTGCCAGCTTGGAAGTCACTGCGTAACTCGTCTGCTTTCATATGGCATACTTCAACTGGGTGACTCTTTTATGTTCCGTTTGATTTATCAAGGGGACATGTTAGGTAACCTTGTGTATCCACTTTTTAATATCTATTCAGTTTTAGGCAGTTGATTAATGTACTTGCAGCGTAGTTTTATTGTGAATACTGGCCGTCACAACGCACAGCTTGTACAGACGGTTAGCAAGATGCGACACAAGCCATTGGAGAAGATTGCCTTGCACCCCATAGTGGGAAAGCCTGCCGATCAAGACAGAATGATCCACGCGGTCGAACGCTTCAGCAAAGTTGAGATATACAACGTCAATTCCATTACCCTGATCAACTGCTTTCGTCCACTGGTCCGTGGCTGTCAGCAGATTTGTGGTACACGAACGGCCCTAATTGCTGGGTACTGTCCCCTGGGAGATGGACTGCGTAAACAGCAAGTAAGGGGGGTCAGCAAGCTGTTCCGCCGCTTCCCGTATGGCCTTGGGTGGTGTACCGTCGAAGCCAGGAGAGCTGTCCCTAAGGCACGTGAGTTTTGCCAACACCGCCGTGGAGGAAGTGTCCACAGTGTAAGTGCCATCGATTTCAGTGTCAAGTCGAACCTGGGGAACTGATGGTTACTGTGCAAATACACTGCTGTAAAACTCAGCAGGCACTTCAGTGGTCTCCGTATCAGAGCCAGTAAGGCCTGACGGGCCTAAGAATTGTGGAACTCCGGCATTTGCCTTGCGAGTTGAGGCTACAAATCGGAAGAGGCTATTTGGATCAGCGATAAAGCGTTCTGTAAGACTGTTTGTAATGAAGACGGTCACGTCGAATTAGCGATGTACACCGATTCCTTAGGGCAGCGTATATTTTTTGGTCAGCATCAGGTCTTGTTAAGCAATAACATGTCCAAGCATACCGCTTCCTTAGAATGAGTTCAAGTGTATTAGAGTGTAGTTGACTTGGAGTCTTGTTTCGTTTGGAGCCCGATAATGGTGTAGATTCGCCTACGGCTGCAGAAACAATGGCAGTAAGCTTCTCACAGATATAATCTACAGAGTGGAGTGGGGTATAGTTCGCCCATGGCTGCATTTCCAAGTAGCTACGGAGTTTCCGCACGTCCATTTTCCAAAAGTTTCTGCGATTACTAGTTGTTGAACTGAGCAGATTCGTACTACAAATGAAGTCAAATAAGACGACTGCTTGATCACTTAGTCGGATTGTAAGGATGTCTACCATCAACTCTTCGTTAGTGAATAGGTAATCCAGTAACGACGGATTATGGCCAGTACGCCACCATGTGGAATTAGATATGTGTTCCGTAAAACCTAATGCTCCGATTGTGTGGAAAAATCGTGCAGAGAAAGAATTTTCAGTGCCCGTGTAGTAACCGGCCGGGAAGTTGATTTTGGGTAAGTTGAAATCGCCCAATAAGAAAATGTGGGAAAATCCTAGAGTGGGTAGAACTTCCAATCCAGATAATAAGAGTTCGTCTTTAGAATTATCCGAAGATGGAGGACGATAGAGGACCTCCACTAGCCAGCAGTCTGATCCATTTGAGTGAGTTGAGCACCAGACCGTTTCTTGAATCGCGGCAAATACTGGGTTGCTAAAAAGGAAGACTTGAAGAGAAGTGTGGATATAGAGGGCCGATCCCCCTCCTCTACCTCCACTTCTATCCGCACGGAAGATAACCGTATCCTCTGAAGTGATTTCAGAATCTGGGTAAGAAGTGCTCAGCCACGACTCCAGTTATGGCAACCATCCGGGGTTTTGTGGTGAGACAAAGTTCGTGAAGCTCTGGTAATTTATTTGCCAAGCTCAGCGCATTTGTGTACATTCACCTTACACAGTTAATAGTAAACAGGTGAACGTTCTCCGACGGTTGTGAATGGGGGGTTCATGCAAAACGCAACGCTGACGGAGGTCGCCGACTTCAAAGGAGCCGGCTGTAATGAGTTTTTGAGGTCACTAAATCCTAAACGGGAGCCACCAGGCGGCTAGCACGCGTGCATTGATTGACTTTTAGTAAATCTCGTTCCTCTTTAGAACGATCAGCGTGGAACGAAATCCTACCAGGAATAAGACGACGCCGATGGCGGGACATCTCCAATATATGCAATGCCATCTCATGCGAGGTGACAATAATTTTGGGGAGTCGTGGTCGAGATTCGTCCGACTCCAGCTTGAGCTGCAGGATCCGATGAATACGTTGAACCTGAATGTTGGTAAGTTCAAGGACAGTTGACAGGAATCGCCACTGACTCTTGTCATGTTCCAGGTCGTCGCTGGTGGAATCGGGGACATCCCTAATAATAACATTGCGAGATCGGTTAGTGATTCCAGTTTTCTTCTGAGCGAGTTTTCGCCTCTGGCGTTCAGCCCATGTTTATCAGGATATACCCAGGCCTAGAGTAATCGAACAGCTCATGTGCGGCGAGGAAAACGTCTTCAGTCAAATTAAATGACGAAAGCACGACGCTTGCTAACCGAGGTTCGTCAGTATGTAGCGAATCTAACTTCCTCGCCAACCTCGTGATGGAATTTGGGGCATTTGGATTCATGCCCATCTTAGTGCAAGGACTGGTCCAGGGCTCACGATCATGCTCGTCTCGCAGCTTTAAGCAGCTGGCGGCACATTCCGGAAGGTTCCGAACAGTTACAGAATCTTCCCGAGCAGATAAGCTAAACCGTTTGGAAGCGATTATGATGGTGCCCCTGGAGAACTTCGCCAAAATTACGCCGTTATTTACGTGGCTCACCCGAGCAGCAACATTGGGCTTCTTGGGTAGTACCGAGCGAAGAACCTCGGAATCCGGTCGCTTTTGCTTACAGGCTGTTGACGGGTTGTCAGCAGAAACGGGCATATGCGTTTTTGGATTAACCGGGGTAACATTCTTTGATGGCGCACCAGAGGCAACTGACGCATAGGATACTGTGCCTGTAACACTCGCACTACATGCCTTATTGGCTACAGCCAGTGGCTCAGGGGATGTGTAGCGACTATAATAAATAATATTTTTGATAGTCGCATTCACTTGTACATTTTTTATGATTTTGGCTTTTTGCCTACTTTTGTTTTAGTCAAGCTATTCCATTTGTAACATCCGTCCCGGGGCTACAATCACAACTCGCTCCGTGCCTCGCTAGCTTGACGTGCTTTCTCTGTACTCTATTTTCCAGGGTCGATACTAATACACAAGGGTCAACGCGCTGAGTTCTTGCTTTTGATTGTCGATTGGTTTTCGATAGTGATTACAGGCTGGGTATTAATCTGTTGGACCATTTCCAACAGATGTCACAAACACTGGTAAGGTGCTAGTTTAGGAGATAGGGGCCTGCCTTGCGGTTTTTCAACAGAGGCAAACAAGGTGGATATAGTCTAGCTGTGTTGTTGTCAAAATTTTGTAAACCTCGTTTGGCATGCCCATACACGAGGTATAACACCATGTGTCGCAAAGCAAACACTGCAGGGCGTGGTCCCCCGCGCGGACAATCTTTAAACAAAATCCACAGCTGGATCTTTTTACCAGCTTTGGGGCGAATAAGCGAATAAGAATAAGTTAATTTGTAATTATCGAGGTCTTTAGGTTACAAACACAATCAAATATCAATAAAACAACGCGGAGAGAAATTCGAACTCACAGTGTTCAAACTTTGCGGGTCAACACTGTTGTATCACAAAAAGAGGAAAACGAACATCTCGTGCGTTCAATCATGATAGAAAATACATCCTGATTATTCACCGCACACAACAAGAGGTAAGACGGTGGACCTTCCGCAAACGAGCGAAACACGTTTCAACAAGTTGAATGTTTTGCACTGTATTAAACATAGAGCGACAAACGTATCAAACTAACTGCAGCGAATCCGACAGTGCATATTGGCTACTTCCGGTAAACTGATGGGAACGTTAAAAGCACTGTTTTACTAACTAGGAATGCGCGGAGGTCCTTCGGTTCTTGCCGTTTGCTAATGTTGAAATCACCCGCTCTCACGGTTATTTGCATATTTGGACGTCTTCCTACCCATCAGGGGTGCCAATAATTCATTTCACTGTATAAATTCCACCATTAATGGTATCGTTTGTACGATGAACGTTTTGCAGCGGATTGACGACGAATGAACCATTTTTATCTGATTTTACTGAACGAAACAAACCCTGGTCAATTGTTTATGGTTGAACCTGTGTGTTCATAAGTTGAACTGAATGACAGTATTAGATGTTTTAGCCAGTAAGTCGGATGACTACATGCTTATGGCAAATTAAACCAAACGCACTCAAAGTCCTCTTCTCACCAGTACTCGGATATGCTGTTCACTAACATATATATGTTTTTATGTACTTAAATTATTAAAAGGGCAAACACTAAGTAGTGAACGATTTATTGTGACGTTTCAAATCCACACTAGGATCCGTTATCAAACAAACACGTGTTGGAATGCGATTGTTCTGCCGCTCACCGTGTTCGTCTGTCGGTCTCTCTTCGCTCGTTTTTCGTTCCAGTGTAAACGATGCTGACAGTGTCTGGGATTATGATGCTGACATCACAAGCACTAGGTGGGTATGGCTTAGTGGGATTCCATGAAAAATAGTTGCCCAGAGGAACAGGATTTTTATTCTCCTAAGCTTTTCTGAATTCAGTACAAAGAAAGTGGGAGGAACTTCCACAATTTTTAACGTTCACGTCTGTTTTCATACTAGAATCTGACAATGTTGCTTTGTGTTGTGCAACCCTGAGACCTGGAATGTTACAATGTGGTGAGGTTAGCTGTTCGTCTATCTCATTAATAATGGCGGGATAACATGGCATTTCGAGAAACCTTTCCGCTAAGGTATCCCTAATTTATAATACCCGCTTACCAGTAATGCGAAACTTTCCACTACATTTAACGTACTTCATTCTGCTGACAGCGCTCCTAAAACCTATCAGCTACATCTATTTCACTCTCACAAATATTCATTGATTGCACTTACCCACTCTCTCTGGCCCCATTCTACAAGCAATAAAGCAGAGAGGTTGTGATAGGTTTAATGTCTAAGGTCCGCCTAGCTCAAAGTTTAATGAATGCGTGGTGAACATTAATTAACATCTGACTCGCACTGCTTCAAAGATGAATACTCCAGCCTGACCTCACTGTGCCACAATTTTCAATTCTATTCAATTCATGGGACTACTGACGGTGCAAATCAACAAACACTAGTTAAATTAGATGCTGACAGGCTAGAGAATCGAGTATAACAAAATAGCCCGAGAGCATTGGGGAAGGTGAATGTATCTTATTACATAAACATGGAAAGGCGAAAAAATACATATATATACATATATATATTGGTATAAATGCGACAACTCTTGTGCTCAGCGGATGCGGCCCTCCACAAGATATATACTTTCTCAAGGAAGGAACGGGAAGATGGCTAACCATGCTCTGCAACGCGTCCTGTTTTGTATGGGCTGCTTTTTTGCAGTTTTTGGAGGCGTGAGCGTGTGTACATTAGTCGGCCCATTTTGCTCCTCCTAGACATCCTGGGCTGCAGGGGTCGGGTGAAAGTGATGCCCGACTAACCCATTTTACCGGTTATGCCCGCTGACCCGGATCGCAAGAACAGAAGCGTAGTGGTTACCTCAGAGAAAACTGGACTATCGCTTTTTCATTCTCACACCCTGGCTATAAGGTTATCTTTCTTTCTAGGGGTAGTACACTTGGAACACTGGCAGAGGTCACGGGCATCGTGTTGCATCCCTGAGCAGAAACCATGTATCCGTATGGGGGATTGGTCCTTGAGGCACAGTTGCAGAAAGTGATAAGGTAGGGTGGATGAGAGCATTTGCAAAGTGGTGGACACAGCAAGGGTAAACGTAAACTAAGAATAGAGAGGAAAATGAAATGATGCTGGTGCTTGTGTGAATCATGTTCCTAGTTTGCTATGAATCACCCTCTGTAACTACAATTAGGCAAGTTATCAGGTTTCGATCATTTCACCTCGGTGACGCGTGATTACCAACATGATTGCGCATACATCTACGCATACTGACATCCCATCACGTGCTGGCTTGCAGGGGTATACCCACTCCTTTGAGAACGCATGCAAATTGTACACTGACTCACGGATATGGATCCAAGCAGGTAACAAAATACATTCATGCTTCAAGCAAACGGGCTACATTAATACAAAAGTTATATATCAGGAAATAAGCATTCCCGTTTCTGATCCAGTTTTCTCTTGAACGATTCGACTAAAGTAGCCTGAACTACGGACTCATGCGGCTTGTTCCATGAGGTAATGACTCTGGTCGTGAAATATTTGGCTCTGATAGACGTATGAGCACTTGGCTTGCCCAGGGACAACGAGTGACCCCTTAGATGAGGCGTTTCTCTGGCAATAACAGATCGCCTGGTGCAAAATCGGTGATTCCATGCAAAACTTTATAAGTTTCGATCAGGTCCCCACGAAATCCTTTGAGTTCCAAAGAAAATATATTGAGTTTTTTCAGTCTGGTTTCATGGTCCGTGTGTTTCATTACACAAACCATCCCGGTGGCCAACATTTGCAACTCCTCCAGACACTGTCTTTTCTGGGGCGCGGGTTCTATGTTTGAACATAATAATCCAAATGAGGTCTCACGAACGCTTTGTACAGCGGTATAAATACACTAGGGTCCCCCGAACAGATGGCTTTCCTGAGTTAAAACAGGGCCGCCCTAGTTTTCTTTGCAGCAAATGCATATTAGGCTACCGGTTTGAAGTTACCAAAGAGACGGCACACCAGATCCATAGTATTATCTGCCTGTGTAATCCAGATACGCCCATTCACCCCCAGAAGATAACGACGAGCCTATGTTCTGTTGGAGCTAATCAAATTGATGCATTTACAGTCCCAGTCCGACCAGGCAGTCAACTTAATCAGATCCACTTGAAGGTCCGATCGATTTGGGTTGTCCAAAATTTTCACATCGTCAGCAAACATGTGGCAAGGTGCGTTCAATTGGTCCGCCAAGTCGTTAATATACATCAAAAACAGGATAGGCCCCAGCGCTGAGCCTCGTGGTACTCCGCTGAGAACCTCCTGGGAGTTCGACAGTCCTCATCTAACGGACATTATGAATGTCCTGTCTGACAAGAAGCTCTTAACCCATTCCCGTTTGGGCCACGTTTCAGTGGCAGCGACTACATCATTTCCAACCGCATCGATGTTCAACTCAGCCCATTTACTGCCACTAATACATGCCTTTGGTTACAGGATGCCCATCCATTTACCTTGAAAACACGTTGTCTTCCGTATGACGGATCTCACGGGTGCTTGTCCCGAATGGGTTATCCGTTTTTTCATATGGTGTGTTGAGACATTATTGCACATCGTCGGTGTTAGTCTAGTTGAGGAATGGCCAACTGGTCGCTACTCCGATAACAGAGGACTCCTTCCACAGATGATTGAAACATTGTCCAAAGTCAGCTGGAGGGATTTCATCTGTCCTGTATTGTGGTTGTCCCTGATAGTAGACTGGCGTGCAACATTGTGGTGACCACTTTGCATAGATGGTTCCATATCTAGGTGGTCTTTACGCACCGACAAGCTATCGAGGGAGACGGTGAAACGGTTGTTAGTTTTTGTTGCTATATCCCCAGACTTCACTAGGAGAAGGTCGCGGTGAAGTTGGTCTAAAAACTCGACCACAACCGGTCTCACTTGCGTGTGACCCTACTATCTACCTACCCTGACTAGTCTTTTTATGCCGTGTTCAGTAAAGCCAACGAGCCTGAAACGATTCACTATGTTGTTCTTCATGGCTTTCACTCTAGTACTACTATCCCTGAAGTGAGACTCAGGGACACCATGGACGATCACATTCCGTGTTCGTCCGAGAGCCACCTCCAAATGTCTCTCTACTTATTGCAACCTTTCGTCAAGAATCTGAGTGTCCGACTGGATATCTTGGATCAGAGCTGAATTGTTTTCTCTCCTTGCTTCCGATGTTTTGTTGAATCGACCTTTAGAGCCCATGTGATCAGCTAACTTTAACGCGGGCATCAAGACGCGCACAGGCTACCTCTGATTTTATCTTCACTCTCTTAATCCGACTCTGCTTCTTGAATGGATGAGTTTCTAACACACTCGGAGGACTCCTGAGTACATCCTTAGTTTCACCGATCTCTGGAACAGCCAAGACAGACGCCTCGGTTGCCACTGGAAGAGTGTCGTCTAGTGGATCCACCTGCGGATCGTGGCGTAATACTTCGCTAGAGTAAGTCACGGAAATTGCATGTGCCGTTAGGCGCACCACTAGGTGCGGGAGGAGTGGATGCGGACTTGTTCCCAACATCCACGAGGCCAGCAGATTCATTGTCTTTTGTGGTAGATTGAACGGTTACATATGGCCCAGTCAACGGATGCTTCGGCGAGTCTTCGTGTCCACCTACCCGCGTCTTGGTGTGACTGGGATTACGCCTATACACTCACTGCATACCCATTTTAACTCAAGAAACTTCTTTTAAAGATTGAATACACATTATGTGAGCAATGAACGCCAGAATTTAAATGAGAATGGGCATTCGCTCCACAAACTATCATAGCTACTTGCTAAGAGGTGGCACACGCCGCATTTACGTTTGATAAGCCCGCAGTGACTACGGGTCTCGTATCTCATTTTGGTAGGTAGATGGAATGAACGTGGTATAATGTCTGTTGTCTACAGATCTGGCACAGAAAAAGGTAAGAATGTCAGACAGGAGTTGACGAATCTACGAAAACAAATGGAGGCTGGGGTAGAACCGAACTAGAAGTCCTACAAGAAATTAGACGCTGAGGTGTTGAGTAATAATTAGCAGACACGAAAATACTTAGATGGCAACCCAAACGTAACTAGAAAACGCTTAATATTTGGAAGGTAAAAAACATGAGATGGCCCGGTTCAAACTCGAATCGCCCGCAGTATTTGTCGATGAGATTAAGCGACTTCAGCGATTTGTTCACGAGTTTGAGGTAGAAGGCCTAAGTCACCCGGATCCGGTCAGTTTGTCTGTGTCGATGTCAGCGGTTTTCTGTTTACCACGTACCGACACACGGCACAGTATCGCATAGGTTCAGTTCCATTTATCTCCAACAGTTTGTAGGTTCACTGCATTCACATATGACCATGCTGTAACCGACGTAAGTTCTAGTTTGCTTGCCTGATTTATTAAAAGACCGCTTTCAGAAAATTCCTACATTACGGTAAGTAAGACACTGGTGGGCATTAAGATGATAGCAAACGCAGCCTAGTTTTAGGGCATGTCAGGGCTTCTCGTCATTGTTGTGAATCTACCGTTGATTGCCTCAATAAGCACTCCAATTAACCATGCAACCTTCCATGCTATGCCCAGTGGCAGAATTCGTACCCTAACTTTCTCTTTATATATGGTGTGTGATAATGTCAGCTCTTTCCAGCAATGGTCATGACTCGTCACCCACGCGTACGGTGACTCAAGTCGCAATCTTTTCGACGTCCAAACTGATCACTGCATCCTCTGGCCATGTGACTCAGTCTCTTATACATGAAACACTTAGCACTCCGTAGTGGCGTCTCCTTTCTCCCCGGTCAGCACTAACCGATATACTGCATCAAAACAGGTCGTTTTTAATTAATAGTCAGTTAAAACAAACAGATATCAGCCAATGACACATATTTCGACGATTTCAATTTCTGAGCCAGGTACCAAGCTAACAAAACGATTTTTCCGGTAAAATACTTTTTCCAAGCAAGAGAGCTCAGGAACTCATGGTGTACGTCTAGTATTCGAGGTCAAACATCCAGTGCATGCGGCTATCTTAACAGACAGTGTGATTGATATGCCGAGGGTGAAGGGTGTTAACACTCATAGCCACAACCTGTAACTAAGGACGGACAACACATGAGCTGGAAAGATAATATCAATATGTTTCCACGTAGGGGTTGGTCTGAGACTTGTTGATAATGAGTAGTATTCAGAAGTTGGGGGTCGTGGTCACGGTACAGAGTTAACTCGCAGCTACCTCGACACAGGTATGTAACTCCAATCAGCTGCCCGTTAAGTAAGATGTATTCTGAACGTTTCACCTTATCGTGAACACACATCACAAGTGCTACCTACATCCCATCAGAGGTTGATGTATCGCGGGCTATTGGCACCACCTTGAAAGCCTTTAAGGAATATCGTAGCATATATGGACGAATATGATAGAAACGCAGAACTCGAGCTTCAGATATGTTACTGGGTACCTGGCGCATAGAACGTTTCTTTACTGAACGCGCCTCCTCCAGTTAGGTTAAAAGTCATTAAATTTGAAAGGTCACTTCAAGACAATGTTCCGAAACTACCCTGTATTCACTTCTCCAACATTTTTTTACTCACGGAGACCTGGCCTTCAGCAGACGTCAGTGTCAGTGAGTTGAAAGCCAGTGGATACTCCCTGCACCATGCTGACTCCACAACAGAAACAATGAGAGCCGTGCGATCTTCCAAATCAGGGCCACCCGAAACCCGCTCTTCTCGAAAAAGTTCAATCTTTCGAGGAATGTGTGACTCCTTGGGTACGACGAAACATGCGCAACGAAGACAAACAAGGTGGAGGGTGCTTGTCGTCCGCCCTTTTGTGACACATCTGGTGATGATGCTCAACTTGAAAGTACAGAAAACTTCCTAGGACTTCAGCGCTTTTCTGAATAATTTCTATAGTGCTCCGTGTGGATGTAAGCCGGATGTCAACGAACACACTAAGCCCGTGAAAGTCCTACTGTGATCTTCCGCCAACAAACAATTATTTAGGTGTGTGCGTCGAATGAGAAAAAATAGGCTTTTAACTCTTCCCCTGTAACTACTCGGCGGGAGGACTTCCTTCGACCTCCAGGGTGTTTCCAACGTATTCATTGAGTATAACTCAGTGGCATTTACTTTTGCCCCGACAAAATGGCGCCGTGCTCTACTTATGCGAAACTTTCGAAAACCACGGTCTACTGCTGACTTTTTTGTACTGGAACTCGAGGGCCTGCTATACAGGGTCAACTCTTACAGTATGATGCGCCCGAAAAATATACATCCTAGGATCTACAAACAAGCGGCTGCTGGCATGACAGAAACTTTCCGTAAGCCGTTACTGTATGCTTCGGATTATTATCCACCATAGTGAACAGAAGGAAGTCGCGGTCGAACATATATTCAAGACAAGCGGTGAGCATCACATAGCTTGATACCGGCCAACCAGCACTGTAAACGTTACACTCGAGATAAAGGAGCCGATGCTAGAACCAACCACTCACATACTTACTAAGGAATGACCTTCTACTCTGTGCAATTCGGTTCATTTCTCAGACGATCGTACTCAAAAGCTGAGCACATCTTCATGGATAGCCTGACGGAGACACGAGATAATGAATCCATTTCAGATTTTATCTTCTTCGACTTCTCTTGTCACAACCGTCCTTCCCAGGCACAGGCTGCAGGCGCGTGGCATTCAGAACGGATCCGTTTACTGGATTGACTACTTTTCCGATTATAGAAGCCTTAGGATTGAAAGTGAACCAGTTACTTCATCTTCTTCCAAGATAACTTCGGGAGTTCCTGATGAATCAGCGCACGGTGCCTTCTGGTTTTCCCAATAAAAATCCTACCGGAAATATCTTCACCCACGATCTGTTTGACGCTGATGACCTACAACGCTGAAACATTCGTGCACTACCGACTGCTCCCGACCCAATCAAGCGCTAATCGAAATACTGCAGTCTCTCCATAAATGACAAAAGTGTGCTCACTTAACTTAGATGGGAAGCTGGCGATGCCTCCAAAATTGATATTGTGCCCAGCGCGACAGACGCCGAAAAAAGTAAATCTGAAAATAAATCCAGGTACCTGTATGTCGTCTGCCCAACCTTTCACCAATCTTTATTACCCGGATTCACAAGCAGCGTCCAACACTTTCGGACTGCTGAAACCAGTCTTCCCTCGCTTAGACAAAATAAGCACTTCAACCGCTTCACTAAATCTATGCAAGTTCACCGCTTGAATGTGCTAGTTAATTCGTATGCCCTACTTTGATGAAAGACCTGCTCGCCACTAGACACACCGCGATGAGCTACCAAGTTGACCACTGGCTTGTGGCACATGACTTAATAGCCTGGTCTTGAGATCTCTGGGCTCTATCCGTTTGAACTCCGACAAATATGCGGTGAATCAGTCTTTGCACACTTCCTCCTCAGTGTAAGACTCGTGCAGCACTTCCTTCCTAAGGGATGGTAATGTTCGGTGAGGTAGCGACGGGAAGATTCCCAGGCTTTGCCCTCGGTCCCTCCCCAGACCGAAGTTCTCTTCTTGAAAAGTTACCAAGTGCAAGGAAGTCTCCCCACCTAAGGTCGTTGGCTGTTCAACTAGGGTTCGATTTAGTCTGTTGTTACATTCTAAATTACTGGAAACCCTGTTCGATTCCTAATTCTGCTCTGATTGGGGTACATGTTGTGAAGTACTTCGCAAATGGTGGTGCTGCAAGCCGTTTTTGCGGAGTATCTTTGAGGTCAGGGGACACCCAATGGATACCGAAACCAAAAAACTGGCCATATCCGACTGAGATAGGTCCCACCTCTTAACTCGCGTAATGGTCGCTGAAATCGCTGTATTCTACATCTTGTTCTCCACTGACTAGCAGCCCATTTCTCCCAAGTTATCTGACAGATGACTTGCGGTCGTTCAAACCAGAACTTCGACCGACTAAACTGCTGGAGGCATTTCGTAAGGTGCAATCAAGCTTTACAATGTGACAAGTGACACTTACTTGTTCATCAAAAACTGAAGAATTATACAAATGACTCGACGGAAGTCGTTCGGATTAAATCAGTTCTGCTCTTTCAAATGTTGCTCTCTGGGTGCCAGATTAAGCCGCTCACGACAGCCATTGTCTGACAGCGATGTGGATGCTGTGTGTGTCACCCAGTGCACCCATCATGCCAGTGAGAAAGGGATCTGTGAAGACGAAATTATAATTACGATATATTTCTCAACGTATCTGTAAGAAACACACAGTCGAACGTGAGCAATGTACACACTGTAACGCGATATGCATAAATGGACACTGTGCACATACTTAATAATTGTTTAATAGTATTACTAATAAGTATTTTGGCAGATTGTTGATTTTAAATGGGACCCAACTGTGAAAAGTCAAGGCTTTGGCTGGATTCGAACCAACGAGAGAAACATCATGCCTAAACGTGGTACAGGCTTTACCAGCTGAGCGGTGGCGTTGGTGTATTCCAGCGTGAACTGTTCGATAAATCCTGCCGGGACAGTCAATCTCCTGGAGCATTTGGTGGATTCCATATGAGACAGTGGGACGGGTGGGTAATCGAGTCCAAATGTGAAATTTCCGGGCTCCTGGCCTGGCTTCGTAGCTCAGCTGGTAGAGCAATTGCTGCGTTTAGGCATGTTGTTTCTGTCGCTGGTTCGAATCCAGCCAAAGTCCTGGTTTTCCACAGTTGGGTCTCATGTAAAATTGTAATAACCAATGATGTTAACAAAGTAACAAAACAGACATAGTGGAAGAGAAAAATTTCAGTTTATGAAGAAGCAGTTAGGACATATGTTTTTAACCAAATAGTTCTCAAATTCTTCAATGTTCGATAAAAAAATGCTCAGTAATTACATCAATTTTCACTTCACCAGGTAAACACCGGCTTAATAATCAAGGTCATGCCAAAAAATAAATTATGTGAGGACGGAGAAAATGAACATGCTAACAATTTCGCCATTAATTGCTGCAGATGTTTCTGGAAAAGTATGAAAAACATTTTGATGGGATGAGAAGTGGGCTGTCCTCTGGCCTGGACTTCGTTATTTCCCCAAAATCGACGGAACTTCGCAAACCCCACTAATTGTCCAACCAATAGGGGATTTTGAGTGTCCGGTATTGGATCGTTCACTAACGATTCCTGTTCACATCGAGTTACGCATAATCTATCTATCTAAATGTGCCGTTTTCTATGTCCAACGACGGAGAAGATAATGTATCTTCGAAACGGTTATTGAGAAGACGCTCGTAATAACTGGGGTTAATACAGTACTAATTGAATTAATGTACACGAAACTTAAATATCTTACCTCGAATGTAAAAAAACCCTCGGAAATTGAATAAAGAATGTGCCCGTAAAACAAATTTGACAACTAGGCGCCGCTCAGTAATGGGGGACGATAAAATGGAATTGAGCTCACTCAAACAAATGGTTATCGGTTGAGTCGGAGTGAAATGATTATTTACGCACTGATAAATGATAAGAATTATGAACTACTCAATAAAAAACACGGAAGAAGAGTGTCTTATTTTGACATTTAGAAATATGCAGAGCTCAGACTGAATACGAGTAAGGAAAACTGTTGCAGTGGCTGGTATGAGAATAAAGATGGTTAATACTGTTTACTTTTACGGAAAATAGTGAAACATAGCGCCATCCTTCAACACCAATCAAACAAAGCACAGCAATCTCAAAATGATGCAACAGACCATAACAAACAACATCCGGATGTGGTGTGATGTTTTCTCGCGTCATATTTAATCGTGGAATCAGGGACGAAAAGCAGAATTACGTGACAAACGGGAGAACGTAAAGCGTTCATGCGAAGTATAATGAACAGTGGAATACGTTTTTTTCTGGTCGAACTTTTTCTGTAAAATTTATAATTTTGTGTTAGCCAATAAAATATATAGCACTGTCAAACAGCTGTTATCGTATAACGCGATTGACCGCTTTCCTTTTTATATGGTCACAGCCGAACTCTGATGTCGGTTTGGTATACACGGTCGATATGGAAAGAATGTTTACCAACACAGAAAGATTGTCAGGTGGTCTATTAGGATAGGAGGCAGCACGGGTGGTAACTCGAGACTTGTATGCAATCAAATGAGGCGAACAGGCTAAGTATTTTTTTTTCAAACAGTTTCAGCGTTACAGCTTTCAAATAGTGATCAATAAACACACACAGCTGGTTATCATCAAGTATAAGGTGAGAGCGTGTCAGGATGATTTGTTCATTACTAACGGTTGTGTATATATTGACACCTACATGTGTTGACAATAGACATGTTTTATTGTTCAGCTACAGGTTTTAACTATAACTAGGTACGAAATTCACTTTACTAAAGCCATAAATAAGCTTCAAAATCTAGATAAATACCTCTAATGGTGAAAGTCATAGCTTTGATCGGTTCGAAGTGTACGTGGCGTTGTATCACGCAACACAGGGTTTCCCTTCGGATGTTATCAGGTCCGTTTTCAAAGATATCCTCTTTAGGCGGGCAGAGTTTGAAGATGGACATGACGTTCGTTAATGTCGGGAGGGTTTGTAAGCTTCGTTTGAACTGGTGTATATCCTTACTGGCTCTAGTTGCATGTGGATGCTTGTTCCAAATGTAGAAATATTTCACTAGAAAAAATTTGGACGCAGTTTCTTACGGGCTTTAAAAGATGTCAAAGTAACCCCCTGTTCCTTAAGCAGTACTTCCAGCTATGTTGTAAGCGAATCGCGAAGTTGACAGTGAATTTATTGCCATAAACTAGATTATATATGAAAGCAAGTTTCAGACTGAGTCATCGTAGCTGAAGAGGATCTAGTCCTGGCGTCTGGCAGCGTTATCTCTAGTTCAAAGAACATAGACGACCCAGTAAATCTTTCGGTAATGCACGTTGAAGATTTTCCAGAGCTAGTCTATCAGACTTGCGCAGGTGACTATACATGAACGTGCAGTACTCAAGTTGGGGTCGTACGCGCAGGTCACAAAGGTGTAATTGAGCTACAGAAAGGATGAATGAGTGCTTAATGTATCCAATCTTTCGTCTATTTTTGGCTACTGGGGAAGAGGCATGTTCTGTGGAGTTGAATAAGTTGGAGTAACCTATACCCAGGTCACGGACGGAGTTGGCAGTTGAAATACCATGACCATCCAGCTGTATAAGGTTCTTTGATATATGACAACCTTGTACATGGAGGATTTATTGGTTAAAAATTTCATCGTTCAAGTTTGATACTAAGACCCTAATTACATGAAGTCTTTCCGTGTTTTTTCTAGAGAAGAATTGAAATCGCCAGGAGGAAAAGTATAGACAAGTTTGATGTCACCACCGAATAGAAATAGTTTACCATGCTTCATAACTTCACATATATCGTTTATGTGCACCAGAAAGACTAACGGTCCCAGGACGCTTCCTTGAATCACTCCACTGGTGGCTGCTCTGAACGTTGATCTGTTATCCCCTATTTTCACTGTTTGCGTGCTGAGCAATAGATCAGCTGTACTTAAAGATGACATTTTGATCGGAAGATGCTAATGGGGCACACGATCAAAAGCTTTTTACATATCCAAAAGTATCATGATAATTGCGCTTCTTGACTCAACGGATTCTGTAGCATGGCCAAGATATTCCAGCTGGCGCGTCGTGCACGAACGTTTGCTGAGGAACCCATGCTGTTAGTGGTTTATAAGATTTTGTGGCAATGAGAACTCAACCCTGCGACATTGCGTTATTCTTTCCGATACCGTAGAACAAATTGAATTATGGTTAATCGGACGATAATTGCTGCTGTCTTGTTGCAAGTCACTTTTATAGCGGAGCTTAATTATATAAGTTTTCCGTTGGGGAAGGAAGGTTCTTGAGGGTAAAGTAAGTATATAAATATTAGACGACAGTAGACGAATGTTTTCCTTCCCGTGTTTGAGAGCAACGGAGTGAATATCACCAGGACCAGGGACTGAAGAGAGTTTGATATTAGTTAACTGAGAGTGTTGTTTCACTGCATCAACAGAAACACGGCTTAGGAACGTATTCATATTTACAAGGAGAGGTGGATGCAATGTTTTCTTCAATGTTGTAGGAAGCAGCAAAATATAAATCAAAAACCTCACAAACTGTAACATGATCATCTACGATAGTTTTATTCCGTAGCGTTACTACTGAGATAATACGGCATCTCTCATAGTTCCTGCGTTCCACCAACTGCATCAGCTTCGAACTCTTCTTTTTGCTGTTAGGCCCACGTTTTTCCTCATTTAAACGGAGCATTCTGATTCTATATTCTATTATGCGAAACAGGTTATGCATTTGAATAATAAGAGGGAAATCCCGTGTTTTTTCGGTGCCGTGATTCAGGGCCTTTGCGGTTACCTTGCTCTTTTAGAGTAGGAAGCCTGCCCTTACCGCACACATCACGGCATTTTGATCATTCCGGGCTAAGATGTTTATGCTAAACCTGAAGCGTTCATTAAATACTTCGGTTGCCGCATTAGGGTCAGAGGTCAGAAAGAATTCGTTTCATTCCAAGAATCTCAACATCGTGGTGAACATGTTCCAATCGATGGCTTTAATTCGGCGATAATATACGATGTTCAAAATTTTTACAGCTTTTAGGACAAACGTGAAGTTGACCACGTTGTAATCATTTCCTGGAAACTGCTCCAGGACGGACACTGTAGCAGGGAAGATATCTGTTGCAAAAGTGAGAGTTTAAACGTGCTGGCGCCATCCGTTTATTTTGACACATGCGAGGAAGTCTGCTTGATTTCCAGGGGCTGTGAAAGAGGGTCAAAGGATATTGGGCATGTTAAAATCTCCACCAGTTATTTTGTACTGTGAGGGCTAGGGTTATACGTAATTCGGTCCGTTAATAAGATTAGTCATGTCGTCATAAGTGGCGTCAGATGGTCTGCAGACGCATCCTAAGAGTAGTTTACAGGATCCATTTAACACCAACAGCTACACTGAGTCGTCAATCATACCGACACTGCTCACCAAGTGTGGTTACAGAATATTGCTTCCCTAGGTAAATTAAGCGTCCACTGCCACGTACTGCACCGCGATTTTTACGGAACATATGATAACTTATACAGTTGTGTGTCTGAAGTCTCAGATGTGCACCAAGTTTCAGTGACCAGAATAATAATGTAAGGATTGTGTAAGAATATGAAACATCTAAAAATATGCATCTTATTGACTAGTGAGCATGAATTCAAAAGCACTAAACTTAGTGCATTTTTCCCATTCGATATCGCTTTTAGTCCTTTAGTGATGCCTAAAACAGAAGAGTCTTTGTGATTCAAGGACTCTGTTGACGCCGTTTCGTCTGATGCGGTTATAATGAACACATCAGTGACTGGTTGAGTATCGCTTGCGTCTGTGTCCATGACAGAAAGTGTTGGAAAAGTGTCAGTAAGGTATGTTGGGGCAGTGGAGCCATGGGAGGTGGCTTGGCCAGGGGAAGTTTGAAAGGTACGTGGCCCGCTAAAAAAGAGTGCGATTGAAATGAATTGTTCACAACCACATGCACGTTGTCTGCAAGGAGACTGCGGTTTGCATTTGGGTGAGCATTCGTAGTGTAGGGGCTGTTCGTATTAAAAATGGTGTTGAGCGTGGGGTAGGCAATTTTTTTGATAATAGTGGGATACTGGTTAAGCTTTGCATTAAACGATACGTCACATAAGAGGTTGTTATTGTTAAGCGAAGGCCTAAAAATGGTGGTTGATAACAAATACATTGATCTTTCCACTGAGTATGGGCTTGGGTTTACGTGGTCATTTTTTCCATTATGATGCCGAGAAGGTTAACACGATCGACTTTTAGGAGAGTGAGTCGAGGAGAGTTTGTTAACACGAATGTCCCATTGGTGGCCGGTCATTAAGTTTACTTGAGATATGTGTGAAATTGGAATACCTGCGTGTGTTTGACTGGTAGATGGGCGTAGTCTTACGTTGTCTGGTTCAGCTACCGATCGAACAGGTTGAAATCTAGACGCCCCATTTGGTTCCGTATGGGCACAGCTGTTTACATTCTGCTGTTTGTTAGTTGACTGCTCGACAGGCAATTCCACTGCCTGGTAGAAAGAACCCGACATTTTCACAGGCTGCTACTAATGCAGTGAGGGCGGAAATGTCGTCCATGAAGCGAATCCACAGGAGACATATTAGCCTCCTACTACGGCAAACTTGGCGGAATTCGACAGTAGGATGGAACGAATTCCATTCTGAAAATTGAGCGGTAGCTGCACGACCAAGAGTACTGAAGGTATATCCGAGTAAGTCCGTTGGAATGTTGATATATTTCACATTTGACCCATCTCCATAGTGGTAGCGGACGAATGGGGACTCGCAGAGCCCCGGGTGAAATAACTTACTGCAAACGCTGATCGGTCAACAGGTCGGTGAACGGTATTCACCCGGAAAATAGAGCGATTCATACGCAAAACATCGAAAGTACTAAGTTGTTTGTAACGAGACGCCTTAGGGCCATATACAGGTCAAACGAACGCTAGTTCCATTTATATTATGCGGCGAAAAGGAAATCTTACGCACATAATTGTCCAGCTGTTTTTCACTTTGTATCACACGAAGTTGTACATGATATAATATACCTTGATTCATTGTTTTACAAATCCGTGGTTCTCAATCCCCCAGGGAATGAAATCGTCAGGATATGTAGTATGCGTTGTCATCAGTAGCTGCTCCATCCGGTTGACTTTAGCCATGAACGAACTTGGAAACAAACGCATGTGGAATGTGGTGCAAAACCTGTATTTGAAGCGTTTGGGACACATGTTCATTATCTTCCCCGATTCCTTATAATTACTTTATGATGAGCATATCTTTCGGTATTGCGATAAATAGTGGGCGTTGTGAACACCAAGTGGTGAATGGCTGAGAAATATTTCTTCCAATGGTCGGCAGGCAGCTTAGGTTAGTGATTCTACATAGTCTCTTGTGTGAACGTCATGTGACCCCAGTCAAGATAGAATCAATGCAGTGGAAGGAACAGAAGCGACTTCTGAAGGTTCTCAATGATACAGTGAGACAATATATCAATTTTTATATCGTCACAAATATATTAAAATTGGGAGCGGCCGTATGATAATGTGATTTGCAACTATTTCTAGCAACGACATTCCGTCGACTGAAATCTACCTGAAGTCTTGCAAGAAGGCAGAAAAGATGTACGTTTCACATAGAAGGGAAACGTTGTCATACATGTTTATCTGTTAAAAATGCTAGCAGTCTTGTTAACATACGATGCCATCATCGTATGATCGTGTATTTTTATTTTATCAATATCTCCGAGACGCCGTAAAACTGAGCATTCTCAGGTTAGTTGATCGTGTATCCCTCCTTGAAAATTGCAACGAACTCATTCGCAAGACATGGAAAGTGGGCTAACGCATATGATTGGTTGTAACTACAAAAGTGGTGAAGACTGCTTACGCCAGCTAGTATTTTAGCATTTTGTACACTATTTTCTATCTCATAATTTTCATTGTCATTCACACTTTTTACTTTCCTCAACTTCACATAAACAGCCGACGTTTAAACCCAACTTAATCGAACTAACCAATAATCCATAAGTATAAAGCACACTTATTCGTGCCGCGCAAACTGTGTACTTTCTCTTATCGGTCACCTCTTCCACGTAGAATACGTCGTCTTCTTGATGACCGTTCTCTTTTATTCGCGAAGCATAAGCTTACGGGAAACTCGGAATACCTACGCGCGTTCCACATCGTTAGAAATAGGTGAAGACGGGAAATCCGTGAGCACACCAAACGTGCACAAGAAAAAACTCTCATTAGGGAGCCCGCGGGAATAAAAACTTCTTATTTGAGCATATGCGACGACTAAGAAAGAATAGACCCTCGGCTCTTTCTTTGCGACTGCCTGACGGGGGGACCTCATCTGACTCCCTAGTTTAGCCCAGTTATTTAGGGACTACTACACGGCAGTATACAGCGTCGCACCGCCGGACTGGCACCCTATCCATCCGCTGCAAAATTTCCGGCAGCCACTCCTTACTGTCGAGTTTTCTGTGCTATGTGTTGAGGACCTTTTACTTAAGGTGATTTCATACAGTTCAATGGGTCCTGACAAAATTCATCCCAAAATTCTTGAAGTAGCTGCTAGTCTAGCAGACCTCTTTTATAAGCTGCACAAACAGACACTCCAAACAGGCATTCTCCCTAGCGCGTGGAAAGAGGCGGTTGTCAAACCCATACTTAAAACGGGTGACCGGCACTCTCCGGTTAGCTATCTGCCAATCAGCCTCACCATTAT
>JTDE01004668.1:32209-48152 GCA_014338405.1 Paragonimus skrjabini miyazakii | reverse complement strand
CGAGTGATTCACAAGGATCTGCCTTCCCATGCGGAGCGCTGCTGTGCTGAACCTCTCACCATTTACACACAACATGCCTGTATTAATAGCAATGATAGCAAACTCCTATCTGCAGTGTGGCGTGGATGGATAAACAACATCAGACACGTCTTATCTACATCAGTCTCACCCCCACTTAATAGGCAAAGGACCAGACCAATCAATTCAGGTGCATCACAGAATGACCTAACCACGGCAATTTCCATGTGAGATTTGTTCTTTTGTTAATGTGATTTCGATTACAACACTCCTGAGGAAGGCCACTCGAGGTGGTTGAAACGTAGAGTATTACAACTTGCTCGTAACGTTGTGTTATTCTCAATCCATTTATCAATAACATGTTAAACACGACGCCCAAACTGTTTGACTTCATTCGTACTAAATTTGGTGCGGATATCCAATAACAAGTCCTATTGTAAACACAAGCAAGAAGGAATGGATAGGGTTCAGGTTATCAGGAGCTCGTCTGGACCCAAACTGTTGATTTTAAACAAACAATCAAGTTGTAAGTGGCGTCCGCACGATCGCTTCACACTCCCGTATGATTCGTCATTGCTACGTCAGACACAACTAGGACGTATGACGGCTACAGAATCCGATTGAGTGTCACCTCTCTTAACGCCCCTGATCACCGAATCTATTAAGCACAAGGGGCCTCGTTCAAGAAAAACGGAACCGAATTACGGTGGCGACTGTTATCAGTTCTCTAAATCACGCCACTTGCTCATCTTAAACTAACCGGCTGCAGTGTCAGCAAAGTGCAATCGGCAGTGGGTAAATATCATACGGAGTGACAGATTGAGGTGGCGAAAAATCAGATAACTTTAAGGGAATAAATTCATACACAGGACAGTTCGAGTTCTAAGGCTTTATAAATTTCACTACGGTGATCAATAGTGTTTAACAATGATACAACAAACATTGAACGACTTTGTATACCCGGTTAGGGTAACCTTATGACTCTTGACCTATTCTGTTACGTTGACGTAGTGCACCGCATCGATATAGAAGGTCATTGTGGTTAAGACTTCGGTCTCACCGGGCACAGCTTTGTCAGACAGGTCAAACAGTGAGCAGTCAGATGAGAAACAGATGCATTCAGCAGTGTATGTCACAACACCCACCGCGTAGGATTGCTTAAGTATTGGGGTACGATCCCATGAGAATACGGTAAAACTATTTTTATAACTAAAGCACTGTTGTTCGACGGATAGGAAAGCAGAGGGGGATAAGAAAGATACTCGCAAAGGGCACTCCAGCAGCTCAACGGTTGACCGTGACCGCAGGCGTACTATCCAGTACGGTTTAAAAACGTTTGGTATCATTAAAAAAAAACTCAAGTAGCTTCGAATATATTCCATGCGCACAATTAACAGATTCAGACAACAATGTGTTATTCACTGTACCCTTGGACTAGGCAAGACACTCCATACCAAATGAATCACACTCTTCAATCATTAGCTTTGGGTAAAGTCCTCCGAGAAAATCCCTGTATTCTGAGGCCACGCAGATAAGACTTTGGAATCAGACACTCGCGGTAGGAAACCTCAATTCAACATCATTACATTGCATAAACAACCGAGAATTATCAAACATTATCCTTCTCGCGAAGGGGGTAGTATCGATCAACTCATATTTTCTCCTTCTACATTGACTCACAGTACTGCTCTCCATCGTACCTTCAGGTGATTGTTCTCCAAAACCAACAGGACTGGTAAACACTGGCGCCTAAAACGCCTGCAAAATCGGACGGCTTAGTCAGCAGACTGCTTTGGCAAACAGTGTTTCAAGACTGGAGACTAATGTGTGCAGCGCGTCGAAGACGCAAACCTATGACACAGACAACATTAATGTATTCACCACATCCCTATACCGATTACTCTTTGAGACATAAGAAAGTATCTTTTGTGTAAACTCTTTTCGTTTCAGGACATTGGAATTTTTCCATTTCATTTACAGGCTATAAAAGTGGTATATTACTGATCTAGGGGAGTCGTCTTTCGCGGCCTTTTTGATCCCGACTGCATGTATTAACTATCGCGATTGGACAATGTCCCACAGAATACTTGATTTGTCAAAGCCGTTATGTGGTCCGATTGGAGCAGTGTCCAGCCTATAGGGGAGCAGAGAGCACGAACTAATGAACATGGTCAATCACTTTGTGATCTACAACACTAATGAAGTCAAGTGGCTTCGTAAACATGCCTCAATATTCCAAAACCAGTCATGGGTGACGGGCGCAAATACAGCCGCATCATTCCAGACACATGCGGCACATTATTGGAACTTTCGAAAAAGGCGATGCTTGGCACATGGTAGCTCGTTTAAATGGAGTTAATTGCAAAACCGCGTATGAATGGCTCCATGTCGACTGTATCAGTTATGAAGCACAACCCCACAAAGGACAAAAAGGCAACATTTTAAATGAATCCGAAACCGACATGATACTGGAATGAATCTCCACAACCCTGACAGTGACTCTTGCACTTTTGAAAATGCCTAAGAAGACAGAGTTTGAGAAGGAAATATCGATGACTGCTGTCAGTCGATGTTTGGATGGGCGGTTCATCACTGTGAAGAAGCTATCCCAAATTCTCATCACCATGAACACTAATGATAGTCGGACGATATAATGGTAATTTGTTTATCAATTGTTGAAGTGTTATGCGAGTTCCAAGGTTCCTTACCGGATTGATAAGACCAAATTCAGCTTGTTTTTCACAGTGTCGATGAGATGCTCTTTGATGGGGACGAAAACATGTACTTATGTCGCCAACAGTAGATGCCGAAACTTACATTTGATTGGAGTAATGACGGAAGACTCTATTATGACCTATACAGTGCGAAGGGGTGCCTACAATAATAATGACTGTAGACAGTAGTTTCGCGCTCTGATAGAGAAACTGGAGATCGGCACAGCCATGTCAACAACAGTGGTCATCAGTGTCAATACTTCTTGTCGCCTTTTCCAAAGGCGCTTATCAAGGAGTGCATCTATTGTGATTAGCATCGTGTTCACCCATGTTGAACCCCACTGAGAGCGCGTGGAGCGTAGTGGAGGCGAGGTTCAAGTAGCAGTTGCGGATCCACTAGGCTGCATTGATAAGTGCTGGTGTTGAGCAAGTACTGAACAAGTGGGAATGTCGCAGGCGTATTCTGGAACAAGTAGTTCGTGCTGTTACGAAGGACATCATGGGAGAATAATGTGTCCATTTTGTTAAATCTGTGTGCATGCAAAGGAAGACGAAGACAGGGAGTACTGACGTAAACATCAGGACTATGTGGGAATGACGAAAGCCCAATTCAGGGCTAACACCAAATTCTAGCCAAAAGTCGTTCAATAAGGCGATATATTTACTGTGCGATTCGCGTGTTCCTACGCCACTCACGCATTTGCGTTTGTGAACCGAAATTGCAGTCCATAATGCAGCGGCGGTCTCCGATTAAACCTCATGTACACTTTTGCGTGGTTCCATGCGTGTGGTCGATGCTTTCTGTCGCGGATTGTTCACTTGCTATTTCTTGCTCATTAGCGCGAGTTCGGTGAGTGATTACTCGTCCAGTCGCTTATGTGGTCCGCAATCTATTCTCTATTTGCTTTCACCATATGTCGTTATCGCGTCGAGGTATTTCAGCGAGTGCTCAGATGACTGCACCTCCGATTTGATCATCCATCACACTCTCCCTTTTTTAAGGAACTTACCACGATTGTGCCACAGTGCCAGGTGTACACCACTGATCCATCGCCCACAAGGACCTTGGTTGATTTGAAAGCTCGGAGTCCCATTGTTCGTTACAGTATAGGGCCAATTCCACTGTCTTTTAGATTTGTCTGTACCGGAGCAAGGACCATAATCCTTTACTCTCACTTGGCCTCCGATCATAAACGGACGCCATATGTGTTGTGCCTCACGCCATATCTATTAGTTCGGAAGTGTGTTGCTATTGCTTGTCTAAACGCAAATTGTTCCAGGTGTCGTCGTTCTTGTGGTAATACTTGTCTATTTTCGTCTCCGGATACAGACATCCAGGAGAATCGTGGACTCCCTCCCGTATGTAAGCGCAAAAGGTAAACTCTGCGTTTTCGCATGCCCAAACACAACGTCCGATAGTCCTTCTTTCTAGTTATTGCTTCTACTTTTCAACCATTCCTTTAGTATACGACTGAACCGCTTCGCCAACCCGTTCGTTCGTGGATGATATGAATTTCTCAGTTCTTTAATATCTGAGGTTACCACCCTTCAAAACATGAACCTTGAGTCGTGACAACTCAGTGCGGTACTCCAAATCGTGTGCACATGTTCCGCTCGTTTGATCTGTCGTGGGAATGGCCTCCACCCATCGTGTGAAATAGTCGATCATTACAACTAAATAGCGAATTCTACTTGGGGGTATTAGGAGTGGACCAAAAATGCCAATGCCCCATGTATGTGCGGCTTGCTCTATTACGTTGGACTGCATCGGTAATGTTGTCATTGTTGTTTCTCGACCCTGACGATAGTTGAGGCACGTCCGAACGAAACCGGTCAAATCTTTCAGCATCGTGGGCCAAAAAAACCTTTGTCTCAGTAAATCGAGCATGTACTCTCGCTCCCTGTGAACACCAGGGTATTTCAATCGAATCAC
The DNA here is from genome assembly GCA_014338405.1 of Paragonimus skrjabini miyazakii. NCBI lineage: Eukaryota > Metazoa > Platyhelminthes > Trematoda > Plagiorchiida > Troglotrematidae > Paragonimus > Paragonimus skrjabini miyazakii. Next base: position 43,487 of record JTDE01004668.1, on the reverse strand, counting down.
ACGATCGCTCTGATTCACTGGAATAAATGGCAATCCTCGTGGTTACAATCCGTTCCGCAACCCCACACCAACAACGAGTTGACTGTTTTCGAGATGCAGCCAGTCCCAGATGTGCAACATATCACTCAGCTCTGAATTTAACGTCTTGGGTTTGGTTCCTGCCAGTAAATGTTCACATATTTCGAGTACCCAGAGGTTTTGCTGTTGACTGATCATTATCTCTTTATTAGCGACCAGTACTCCGTTCACGAGTACAGCTTCAGTCGGTAACTCATTTTCCTATATTGGTCGCGAGAATGCATCGGGTACCTCATTGTCTCTGCCACCGACATATCCAATGGTAAACTGAACTCTTGTATTTGAAGTGTCCAGCGTGCTAATTGTCCACGTAAATGTTTTGACATCCTCAGCCAGAGAAGGGTTTTGTGATCCGTCTCAATATGGGAGGTGGTCGTTAGTAGGTAGGTCCTCCACTTTTCTAGCGCCCAAATGATGGCATACTTATCTGCTTTCGTCAGTACTCGGTTGGCATACTCAATTGTCCCCGACGGTTGTGAAAGAACGGCTCCGATTCCGATATCACTTGTATCGACTGACACAGTGAATAGTAAATTCGGTTTAGGGATCGTCAGGCATCGTCAAATGTTGGCAGCTTCATGCTTGAAGTGGTTGAATGCCATCTGCAAGCCTTCAATCCAGACAAACTTCTCCTTCAACAAATGGGGGAGTGGATTCGCCTTCTGAGAGAACCTAGGTGTAAATTTCGGGTCATAACTGATCACTCCAACAAATGGCTTCGATTACTGCTTCGATTTTGGTGTTAGGAAATTTCTGATGGTTGTCAACTTTCCTGGTAGTGGTTGGATTTTTCCATTACCCACCATGTGTCCCAGGCAAACGACTGAACTGCGGTCTACTTGGCATTTCTTACTACTTAATTTCAGGCTAGCTGTGTCAATTCGTTGTAACACCGCTCGTAGTCTTTTTGCGTGTTTCGTCACAATGTTGTAGAAAATAACGACATCACCCCACTTCAAGGTCACTCATTCCTGATCTTCTAGAATGTGAAGCAAGCGACGTTTGAAAGTGGTTGGAGCGTTGCAAACTGAATGGCTTCCCAAGGATTTTGTACCGTTTCTGCTCTGTCCTTCCGTGTAATTGGTAGTTGCCAGTAATCGGAACGTAGGTTTATGCGATATTACTCTGATTTCGAGTAGATATGCAAAAACCTCTTCCATTTGGAGGTATCGGGAAACGCGTCTTTGATTGTTACTCGGTTCAGCTAACTGAAATTGACACAAAATTAGTGGGTTCCGTCCGATTTCCTAGACAACAGAATAGGTGACGAGAATAGGCTGTTTGTCCGTTGAATAATTCCTCGCGGCAGTATCGCTTTGAACTGCCCGTCCACCTCTGGAATCAACTTTTGTGATATTCTATGGTATATTAGTCTGTTTTTCGTGCGTGACTACAGGTCTATTGAATGTTTGATCCACATTCAAAATCCGTACTGGTTATCCGCCATAGTGAATAAATAAGCGGACTCATCAACGTACTGTATAACGACTGGAAAATGGCATTCTGGTGGGGATTTGGTAACGACTCTGACCACTAGATATTGCTACCTCGCCTCTTCGCGATGGAATCCCACAGCATCGCCATCGATACGTAGCTCTCTCTTCTTCAGTTCAATGTCCGTCTTCAAACAACGTGGCAGATTGGCACCTAATGTCGTTTCCTTCACGCTATCAATCACTGACATTGCGTGATGCAGCCTGATAACACCTATCTGAATTTCAATATTTTAAGTCTTCAATACGTGTAACGTCATCCCTCCAACCGCGAACACATTCCAGTTACCGGACTTGATAGACAATCCCTGTACTTTGGTTGTAATTGACATCCCAGACCTGATATCTACCGCGATCTTTTACCCTCTATCGGTCAACAGTTTTAACCGTGGAACGTCCCATTACAACCCGATACCATAGAAAAACAAGAATAACGTCTGTTACAGCAATGATGGACAAAATGTCCTGCATCAGGGTGAACCTATTTTTCCAGAACGTTTGGTACAGTCATGGCCACGGTGGGTGACCTGAATGGTTTGGAAACACGGCTTGTTCGGTACGAAGATCTAAACAGACCTGTTGTATTTGAACACGGTTGTCTCCGCCAATTAACTCAAACCAAGTGAAATGATCACGTACATAATGAGGCTGTTCGGGACGCTCAAGAAGCACAATCAGTTGGTCAATCAGCCAAGTTGTACAGCCTGAGATGGTTGAGTCACATACTCCGCATGCCGGCTGAAAAGTTAACGGGCCGGACATTACGTACTGAGACGACCAGCCGTTGGGTAAAACCGTATGGTGGTCAACCAACGGTGTGGTCAAGAAAAGAGACGACACCGTTGAGTAATACTGATAAGAATCGCTTACTCGGGTAAGGTCCTTGTGACCACTCAAATCGCTGGTTTGAAGCGCTATCGGAGATGACGATGTGCCGCGGTCAATATCGTACATGCATTCACACAATTTCCAGTTCTTCCTCCCAGCCTTGCTCTATACATTTTCATCCTTTTTAGCAAAGTTTTGTCCAAGATTATTCCACGTCACCGTTGTGGTGAGCGCCGCCCTGAGTCACAGGCTGCTGGCCCTCGTGAGTGAATGAAATCTGTGACACATGCAACATAAATTAATCACTACTGAATAGTCCATGTTACCAGAGACGAAGTGGTCGATCTAATCACGATTATAATGCGGTGCATTCAAAAGGGTAACAAAATGTACACCGTCCACTGTTAGAGTTCGACTCAGCTAAGACGTGCGTAGTTCTGATGAATGGCAACTCTTCCCTAATCTCTCCCCCATTTGTGTCCAACATTCTTGGAAGCATCGTAAAGTCTATAACCGCAGTTCGTTAAGGCCTCACAATTTCGGCAACCTCCCGTCTACATTTCTCTGCCCAAAACATACAGTTGATGTTTCACGTGACAATGTTTATTTGCAACTGACCAATGAATCTAAAATTCACATGGTCCGTTGTAGCAGTCGATCCTTATGACTGACCTTAGTACAACGGCGATTTCTTAAGGAAGAGATCCCTTACAACTACATGTTAAATTTTCGGAGTATGAGTCAACGTTACATGATGAACACAAGAAAGTACATTACACGTCGTGTGTAAAGGTTTATCACAGGTACATATCTGTGTAGACAAGCCAGCACAATTAATCAGAGCTGAGGAGCGTGAGCAACGTGCTGTTTTACATACCGAAATATAAGATACAAACAAACATAAAACACACCACAGAAGATTTGGCGACCGACGCCGATAACATTGTGTTACTACCGATCTACGTCTTTCCGTATAACAATGACATGTTGTATTAACAGGGTGAAGCTTCTGATAAGAAAGCATATTTAACACAACGATGACCACATGAAGTGGCAAACGCGCCACAATACACGAGTAAAAAAAAGAAAGGGAAGGAGGAAGATCAAGAGAAATAAACTACACCGACGCACACAGATTCGCAACACGAGTGCCACTGACTTCCATCCTACGCTGAAGCAGACAGCGTCTTCAACCTAAGATGTTCTCTGTCCTTTGGACCCCAGCGAAGAGGCCGTGAACGCATTAGTGGAACAAGCTTCATGTCACGTCCTGAGTAGAAGTCATAGGCTGACCACTAGGTTGACCCATCTAGCCTAACACATTGCTCGCAAGGCACGGCATGACAAGTGGTAAGCTGGTATCCGTAAGATGCGGCCACGTCAACGCCGTCTATGAGACGAGATCATGACGCTCAGGGGTCCACAGACTCTGCCCACCTGGAAGCCACGTTGACGAACTTCGTCCTGACCGACAGTGTTCCTACCACAAGCCGCTGCTGTTTCGGACGTACCGTAGACAGGAATCATAAAATGAGACAGTTACCCTGGGCAACAATCGGAATTTCGGTGGTCCCCAATCAGATAATTCCAGAATCTCGTTTCTGTTCAAAGTTAGTCATTAGTGGTTCTGATGAATGGCTATAGATTCAGCAAATACTCCATTAGCGTGTACAACAGCAAACACCGCCAGTCGTGAACTTTTTCGCGATCACTTAAACATGTCCTCCACATCTTTGCATTGGTAGAAGGCCATGATCCTTAACCCATCACTCCAACCTACAAAAACGAATCGACGAAAAAAGTGACAGTGAAGTACAGAGAAGAGCATTTAGATGATGTCTGAAGAGAGCGCAGTAAACAGACGAGTGGCAGTGAAGCTATCAGCGAAACAGATGGCACACTAATCTATAATAAATCCAGAAGATTAGAACGGTGGGCGGAACTTCCTAAGCATCAATTTAGCTGGCCTCCAGCTTCTACCGTGTTGCCGCCACAAAATTGTAATGCATCACCCTGGTCGGCAGATTTGTAACCATCCATTGAAACTGAGGTTCGCAATTGCATCTCTCCTCTCAAAACTAATAAGGCTACTGGGCCAGATGATCTCATGCTGGCACTTTTCAAACAAGGTAAGGAGGCGTTAGTGATGGTTTGGGCTAGGTTGTTTCAACTAGCGTGGACGACGGAGACCATCCCTCCGTGCTGGGATCACCCGATAATAATTCCTATATTAAAGAAGGGTATCAGGAGCTCTTGCGAAAACCATAGGGGAATTAGTTTGACCTCAGTCATTTCTAGGGTACTGGCATCCACTATACTTCGTCGACTAACTGCAGCTCGGGAGGCAAACATCAGGGAAGAACAGACAGGATTTCGTCTTGGGCGGAGATGTATAAATCACATTTTTACCCCTCGTCAAATCCCGCAGCAGCTCCATACGTACCACCAGTCAACAACGACTATAAGAGTGCGCTCGATTCCGTGAATCGATCTACACCTCTAGCGTTTCTCAAATGCAGGGGTGTACCGACCAAGTATGTGAACATACTGCCGACGTTTTATTCCCACACTTCACTTCACGTTAGGGTTTACAGTGAACTGTTTGACAGTTTCAATACCATGAGCAACGTACGTTAAGGCTGTCCTTTTTCATAATTTTTGTTTAATTTTGTGATGGACGATATGACGGAGGACTGTCTGCGGCACTCACAAGATGTCGGTGAGCACCTCCTACCTGGTGGAAGATTGACTATTCTTGATTATGCAGACGACAAACTGCTGTTGTTTGACACTTTACAAGCATCACAAACAACGCTAGGCTATTTCGCGTTCTGCTAGAAGCTTCGGAATGCGCCTTGCAGCTTCAAAGTGCAGTGTTTTTGCAAGATTGCTGTAATTACGCAGATTTATTGTTAAATAATGAAGTTATGGAAGTTGTTGACCGATTTCTGTACCTGGGGAACTGCATTAGCGATGGTGGCAGTGCAGGGAATGAAAGAGAAGCGCGTATCTTTGAAGCTAGGGCAGTGTTCGTTAATCTGGGGCACCTCTGATGCCTAAAGGTGGCGGATGTAAGGCGACAGTGAGGGATGTGTTACTCTGCAGCAGCGAAACATGGCTACTTAGGGTAGAAGACTTGAACCGTCTTCAGGTAGTTGACCATCGATGCTTGTGTTCGATCTCTCGAATCGGGTGGTCCCAAAGAGTGAGCAACGAAGAGGCGGATGTTTTGTATGCGTTGTCAACCGAGTTCCTTCGTTCAATCCATAAAGTTGCACAAACTTGGGTGGTTAGGTCATATACTAAGGATGCCAGCTAATCATCTGGTACACCGAAAATTCTTTGCCGACGTTGCGGCCGATTGGCATAAGGTGCGAGGTGGACAGATGATGACCTGACGTAGACAAATGAAATCGTTCACGAAGGGGTTGGGCACTGTAGATCGGGTTCGTCTTCCGGGCTGGAGCCCTCGTGACTCACAGAGTCGGTGACTTGAAACTTTGGGTGAGATGGCGGCTAACCGAGCTCAGTGGCGTAAATGTTGTCGTTGTTTGTCCGAGTTGTCTGTGAAATGGGTGCACTTAATGACGCGGGGCAGTGAAAGCCGTGAGGAAGCTGTCTTGCAGATGACACCTTATTTTCACTTACAGCTCGGTTGTTTGTTTGCAAGATGTAGGCGCCTTGATGTTGTATGTTTGAATATAGACGTAGCTATTTTTAGTGATTGGGTCCCCTTCCCCTACCCCTTTTTTCTTCTCTCCTCCTATACAGGGTTTGCTTTTTCTTCTTCGTGGTTGTGTGACAGTTAAGCATCAGTGTGCACCATTGATGTATTGCTGTTCATGATAATGATGACGTGGGAAAATAAAGTCGTTCGTGGATGTGTGGCAATTAAACATCGGTGTGAAGCACTGATATATTGCTGTTTATGATGATGATGATGATAATGATAATGAAGGCGGCTGACCTGGGCGTTCATATCTCCGGCCAGAGTGACTATATCAGAACTATGTGTCGACCGAGGGAAAGCGGCCAAATCCGAATAAAATGTGTCCTCGACACCTATGTCCCTACAATCAGTTAGAACATAAGTAGATACAATAAAAAGATTTCTGAAGGTTTTGCTTCTAGAGCTAGCCCTAACAGAACTTAACAAGCGGAAAGCGCAGTCTATTGTTAACAGGAATCAAATCTACTAACGCGGCTGCAGTCATTGTCCTCAGGACTACACATACTCCAGCTTGATCCGTAGCGACAGTTCTAAAGTCATCCGAGGTGTTTAACCAGTATCAAGGAGACAGTGCGGGTGCTGTTAATTGCATACGCTGACTACTGCCCTGGATTCTAGTCTCCGCAACACAACAGACACGGACAGTTAACGAGTCCAACGTTCGTGCGAGAGCGGCCTGTTGTGTTCAAACGTTGAAAGCACTTTTATTAATTCGCATTCTAGGTCTAAGCAAGAGATGAGGGAGAACTGAGGCTGAATGGTAAGAGATGGAACTTACCGACACAGTGGTACCATGATTAGCCATATCTGTTGTGGGACTTGTAGGGTAATCACCAGAAATGGGGATCGGGAGAAGCCTGCGAGCTAACTTTGATAGGACAGTGGAGGAGAGATCAGCAGTAGCATGTTTTCGCCTATCCACTCTGCTGTATGCAGTAGATAGGGCGATCCAGTTTATACTGCGAGACGGCCGATGCGGTATAGAATGGACAGCGTTATGAGTTATCATAGTTGTGTGTGGGTTGAAATATAACCAGGACACCTAGACCTAGACAGGAGAACAATTAAGGTTCTTAACCAAAGCCTTTAACCCAAAAGCTAGTACCGCAAAGCAGCTGGTGGGTGGCAGTGTACCATAACTGATACCTGTTCCAGAAAAAGATGCCAACCGTCTACCAACCCCCAACCTGAAGTACAAGAAGACGAGTTTATCAGACTACCTATTGGTCTGCCTGGCATAAGCGGTGGCCACATCGTTCAGTTTAGTCCAATAGATCATCGAGATGCGTCAGGGTTCAGTCTCGTTGTGAAGGCTTGGCAAGGTAAACATAAAAACCTTAATTCGAACTGTCATCCACACGAAACCTCCAACATACAGTGCACCAACAAATCTGATGAATAGAAAATACACACGCGCATCTAATAAGCTGCTACTTTTCATGAAATTCTGAGACATCATTCGGACATCACAGATGATACAAACGCGTCCATAAACCATCTACGTCGATACCTATTCAAAAGCATTACAAGGCAAATAGAGAGAAGGTGCAGTGACTCAACAAGATCACACCTTTGGCGTTTTTGCACGGGATGTTTCTTGATAATACCAACTATTATGGAATAATATTTCAACCTTGGTAGGTCCCGCATATAGGTGGATGTCAAGAACAGTGATCTTACGGTAGTTTAGCAGTAACGTCATCCAACTATCCTGGGTTCGAACCCCGGTCACCACGACTGACTAGGTTTGGGCAGCCTACATGAACGTGTATGTCAGATGGCAGTAAACACCTTGGGATGCAAATGCTAGGTTATATAGCAAACACTGACTCTACCGTAAGGCGACTGTGGACACGACATTGTGAAGTTAGTTGTATAACTACAAACAGTAAACAAAGATGGGCAACGTGTGCTCTAACGCACGGTTGCCGGCATCGGTTTCAGACTAAGTGGTCACAGTTACTGAGGCCAAACGACGCCTGGGCGCAATACTCACCACAGGCGGTCTGCGCTACATCAGCTGTAGTTCCATTCACACACCACGAATCCAGTGTACACTCGAAGGAACATAACAAGGAGGCGTGTGAGTGAGGCCTTTGTCCAGCCGACCAATTGTGGTTAGTCAGCTGGTGCGCTAGTACGAAAGTGAAGCTCTTATTCCGCGGAAAATGTACGGACTCCAATAGTAGGGAGAAAATATAGTGAAAATATAAGGCAATAGGTGGTTCAAGATGAAAGTACATATTGCATTCTAAGAAGGATAAGGGAGGACAAAAATTTAAGGTTGGACTGAAAGCTCAACAAAACTTCCACTGAACAGTGTGCCAAAAAAGCTGGAAAAAAGGAAGGTAAAAAGCCACAAAGACTCAAGTTTCTGGAAAGAAGAGCGGGGGAATTGCCAAACGACGGTAGTCGTTGGTCGATTCGAACGAAAAAATGGATATAACTGACATAAGCTACTTGAGTCTAACGTGCTCGTCTTCTCTTTACAAACTGCGTACTATGAGTAGGTTAATCACCTACTAAACCAAGACGGCCAACGTGTTCGCGACCGCACTAATCACAACGCCACATAGTCATGTTACCAGGTTTGGATGCCGCGATCGCGAAAGCCGTCGCCGGTCGACGAGTCCTCTTTGTCGTGCTAACAGCGCACTATCATCTGCAAACAAAAGGACGTGCATAATCGAAGAACGTAACAGGCTAGGGGCGATGAAACATGACATATTCCGCAGGCGGTCATTCGTATGGTGTTCAACTTTAATACGGTCCTCAGAGTTCGGAAGAGCAGCCACTAGCACTGCAGTAAAATGTAAACTAAATGGATTTGGGGCTAAGCACAAACCCACTTCAGGCTAGTGGCAATGTCAAAATCATCAGAGGCCGGTCCGCGCGACTGTGCCTTCGTCCTCATGCCTACATGCAGTAGTCTAAAGAAGCAAATGAATTTACCTGGATATTTAAATTTACCAGGCACCGTCTACAATGCTTCCGCTCACGGAACCAAACGGCTGGGTGTAGTCCATAAACAGGGCACACAGCAGCCGGTTGCGATCATGACACTTTTCCTGGACCTGTCGAACAGCCAACAACATGTCCATCGCATTGCGGCTCCCCGGAATCCATACAGCTCTTCGGAAACATCGGGCTCCTCTGCATTGATTCAGTTCAGTAGAGTTCTTGCTAGCAACTTGCGAGCGTAGATCAGCAGTGATGCCTTAATAGCTGTCAGCATATTACTTGCTACCCTTACCTTTGAACAAAAGTACGAACAAGGTATCCTTGGACTCTTGAGGAACAACTTCAGGCTCCCAGATGGAGTGAACTAACCGGGCCGCCATTCTTCAGAAGTTCCCCTGACGATACATCTTCACCTGCAGCATTTTTGTTGTGCAGTTTTGCGATGGTTCCCTGCATCTTTGTCAAATCCGGGCCGACAGCAAGTGGCATGCCATTCAGTCTCGCAATCAGTGGCAGCATAACGGTTTAGTAGGCTATCAAAGTGCTTGTCATAGACTTTCATGAGTTCCTCCGGTTGGATACATGAAATTCCCGAGTGCAAGTTAATCAGTGCTTTTGATCGGCTGGATCAAAAGTCACCCCATGCGGATCTTAGAACTCCTTGTGTTGGCAATAGTCACCGTAATCCTGCAACAGCTCATCTTGATGTTTCCACCAGTAGTCTTGATTTCGCGAAGACGTTCCGTGTATTTTTGAGGAACGCTCCGGAACTTCATTCTTTTTGGCCTGATGTATCCGTATTCATCCTAGAAATAGTATTCTTGTCATATCATATTGAAGATATCTGCATCATTGTCGTCGAACGAGGCTAGCTATTTATTCCACTAAATGCCTATCAACTCGACGACCGCTGTTCTCTGCAGTGTTGCGACATACCTTTGACGGTAGTGAATACGAAAGTCTTTCAGACAAACGGTAACCACAGGTTGAAAAGTAGTCCTCGTCTGTGGGCTTTGCAATTGTTTAATATCCAGCTTCTGTCTGGATGGTCTACAACAAACAGACTTGGAAACGTAAATAAACAATTTGGTATTGACCAGCCTATGATCTGTGCTGCATTCATCCCGGCGCATCACTCGCATGATACGCACTTTGCGAATGTCGCGCTATCGCACGATCACGTAACTAATCAAATGGTGACCGCTTCGTGAATGAGTCCATGACGTGGTGTCGTTGGTATCCAACGGCAATCGAGTGCTTGTGATGGCAAACGCCTGAGTAGCACATGGATGGAGCAAACGACCATCGTTTTCGTTGACTGAACCAATGACGTGGGTTCCAAGAACTCTCGACCAGGCTGTTGGGCCGCGTCCAACTCGCGCGTTGAAGTCACTTAGAACAGACAGTCGATCCTTCACTGGTGTCAAGGGGATCACAAAACTGGTCCGTTGTACCATCGGTGACACATAGGTGGACTATAAATATAAAGAATGTATTAGGTCGTCCCTCTTGTTACACGCTCAAGCGCTTGATCCAAAACTGAGAAAGTGAAGAGACGCGACAACACTGTTTGTTGGAAGGACGAATTAGAAGTAGGCCATCGGGCTCTAGATTTATAGGGCGAAATGATTATCCTGCACGGCTAACAAGACGCGAAGCAAGCCAGATGAAACCATCATACATGACAGTCAGATGCAAAGCGAATCAAACGAAAAGGTCATATATGGCAGTCAGGGCGTTAGAACAATTTAGGTTGCAGGAGGCATCAAGAAATAAAGGCAAGAAAATACAGTCTAGATGGCGCACAAGCATTCGACCGGCTGCAACCAGACTGGTTGAGTGGAACCATACCACCATCATCATCATCATAGACAGCAATACATCAGTTATTCACACTGATGCTTAACTGCCACACAACCATGAATGAGAGACAAACCCTGTTTAGGAAGAGATTAAAAAAAGAGGGAGGGGACCTAATCACTAAAAATAGCTACGTCTATATTCAAACATACAACATCAAGGCGCCTACATCTTGCAAACAAACAACCGAGCTGTAAGTGAAAATAAGGCGTCATCAGCAAGACAGCTTCCTTACGGCTTTCACTGCCCCGCGTCATTAAATGCACTCACTTCACAGACATTTGGACAAACAACGACAACATTCACGCCACTGCGCTCGGTTAGCCGC
>JTDE01004667.1:36640-54611 GCA_014338405.1 Paragonimus skrjabini miyazakii | reverse complement strand
CTGCCACGTCTCGCCCGTTGGTCCGATCCGTTCGAGCGATGACTCATCCGGTAGCCCACGCCGTTCTCCATCCGCTTACCGTGGGTGTTTGAACGCACCTCCCCCCTGCGTTGGGGTATTCCGCCGTGAGCTGGAATGCTCGCACTTCCTGCCTGACCATCCCCCACACAATGTATGGTGCATCCGATTACAGTTCTTCATCTACAGTTCCTTTTATATCCCTATGACAAACGAAGTAGAGTAGTTGGAGTGTCAGGGCGAATATGAAATTGGGGGTGAAATTTAAATGGTATAAAATTAATAACAGCTTGGGTCACCAAACTCTATTCAAGAAACCAAAATCTTACCCACTTGCTTCAACCTTGCTGGGAAGATCTCATCAAAGGTTTTTCGACTGGTTTGAACGAGGTGACTGTCTGCATATTCATACGTGACAGATCGAGCATGATGCACATAATTCATGCGAGGTGACGGCTGAGTGCCTGGATATAATCATCAGTTCACTTCTATTGTGAATTTAACAGAGTATGTTTCCATATGGTCGTCTAACAGTCACAAAAACTAGGGCACACGCTCTTATTTACTAACAGTGAACTTCACTATGAAATAAGCTCGATTCCAGTGTTGACATCCATTGCGTCCTAGCCGAAAAGCCCATGTAAATACGACATAATCTGAGCAGTGTTTAACTAGTAGAAGCGCAAATCCTCGAATTGTATTCAGTATATGTGAGTGCGTTGGATGCATTCACAATTTTGAAGAGGGGAACACCTTACCCTGTTGGACAGCGATGTTGATTGTTCTGGTTTTATTGGTTCCATGCCGTTTAATTCTTACTACCGAAAAGTTAAAGGTCGTCATGCTGGTTATGCAAGTTAGCCGACTGTCCTCCAAAGGTCTTTGCATTGCTCTTGACTACAACTTCGTTTCGATTTTACTCACCCCAGAATGTCTCTACTACTGATGAAAAGGTCTATGATCGGCATGTCGAACATTTTACAAGTCAATGACGACGGGTATATCTGCGACTGAAAGTTTTTACTATAGTGTTCAGAATATCCATACCATCACAGTTGTTAACTTATCACCTTGAGCATGTTGAATTTGTGACGCTACTGAGTGGCGGATGAAATAATTACTTGATTTTGTCTGGCAGTTGGACAACTGGATACCGTCCTTGACAGAAGATGAATTTTCGACTTTCCACGGGAAAAAAACTTGTTTTGAATTGATTTCTGCCTGACTACTCTGCACTGAGTATTCACTTCTCAGAACCCGCAACAACTGTTTACCTTCCAACAAAGTAAACACTGGCGTTCACGCACGTTGTTGGAATCTCGTGCAGGTGCATGATGACTCACGGAGGTCAGGTCTTGCGCTGGATAGTTAACATAGTGACTTCAGCCATGTAGGTTGTATATATAGCTTAATTCCAAAGCTGGTATTTATGCTTACAAAATCTATCTCAATCGATTGCGAAAAGTATCTGGAAACTGCTTATTCAAAATAGTTCACAGTGTAATTGTGAATAAACACCATTCTTAAAACCAGATCAGATAGCTGCATCCGCTAATCTAGACTGTCTTCAAAAGTTTCATTTAAGAAACTCACCCAGTAGGTCACAGCGTACAAGTGAATGTTTGGCATGATAACATGATAGCATCAGCGTGCTGGAGTAAAGGTCATGTGAGATCTGAATTACACCATGCCCAGAAACTCGTCTATACTGAATCGTATACTACGTCCGTTACCACGAGTGCATGTGAGTGAATATAATGAGCTATGACAGTTGTCGCAAAGCTAAACATAAAGGTCAAATGCACCCAAAGTAGCTTTGTACTACGGGGGTTCGTAAGCCCAAATAACGTAACGGGTTTCAGTTGTTAGTTGGAATAAGTGTCCTTCTCTGTATCTGCGACATTAACTCAGCCAACTCGATTAAATCGCAGCCTAGATGGAAACCAAAAGCTGCAATTTAGTGTGACTCAAGTAACTGGTGCGCTCTCTTTCCGACATGCAGTAATGTTCGCGCGCGTGACGTTACGATATTTTGAGATATCATGTTCTATGAACTTCGACAGAAATGTACCTGGTTTGCAGATACACTATATTTACCCGAAGGTATCCTATCCTGAACGATAACAAAATGCAGTTGCAGGTGTCACTGCATGCTTTTCTCGCAGGTGACAATTCTGACGCCACTGATTCGGTCAAAGAGGTACGTTTGTGCAAATTCCCTTCGAGAATATTGTAGCGAAAATAGGACCAATAAAGCACAATCTTTATTGTCCAACACGCTAGTTAGCACGCTACACGCGTGCACGCGTTTATGAGTCAGCATTCCAGTCCACAACACCCCCAGGTTTCCGCTCACGCATCGTGTGCACTTCTGCCCGGTTTGTGTGCGTGATCGGCGCCGTCTATCGGGGGGTTTTCCTCCTACCATTCTTCGTCCGTTATTCCGATTTCGATGAGCGATGACTCGTCCGCTCGTTCGTGTTGTCCTCCATCTATCCAGAGTGGGCTTTGATCGTATTCCACGGCAGTGTCTAGATATTCCTGCGAGTGTTGGAACAATCGCGCCTCCGATTTCGTCGTCCATTCTATTTTGCCTGCCATATCTCGTCCGTTGGTCCGATCCGGTCGAGCGATGATTCATCCGATTGCCCCGTTGTCAGCCATCCGCTCGTTGTGGGTTTGTGGACTTGCCACCCTGCCGCGTTGAGGTACTCCGCCAAGTGTTTGAATACTCGCACCTCCGGCCTGATAATCCATCACAATATGTTTGGGACACGCGTTTTCAACTCGTTGCAAGAATGTTATCGTCTGTAGACCTATAAATTACTCCACCATATGAGGAATTTCGGTGCCCCGGAAATCAGTGCTACGCTACACCATGAACAAAATGAATCGAATGAACCGCGGCCCCAGTGAGTGTCTATAAAACCGCATAATTGATCACATAGTTGAGGAGGCGAGTCATTGGTGGGTTTCTAGTAAGTAAGTGAAGATGATAATTTGTTCCGCGGTGTCTGATCATGACAATCCGCAGGGAAAACACATTTTGAAGCGCTTATAAACACCAAACACCTAGAATAGCATTTCATTTCTTTCCAACCGATACAAATTGTCAAGAGTATCAGTGTGGGGAATTTTGAAACAAAATCGACGTCAAAAACTTAAGGAAGGTCAAGTCTAAGATTTGTGTGGGATTCCTCTGGAGTTGCCAAACTATCTGAAGAGAAGTACAAGAATCTTGATTCTGTTTCACCATTAAGTGTTAACACTGTTGTTAAAAGCCTAAAAATCTCACATTTCCCGGAACACCGAATGAAGTGTTCCTTACTTCTCATTCGTGTCTCTCAAAGACCACCTATTACTAGTGCATCCATTGGACTAATCCCCTTCACATCAATTTAGCACGTTGAGTGAGTTAAGTTGCATATCCATCATTAAGCTGTGAACTTAGTGGTTTCATCTTAATATAGAACGGAACAAAAAGGATGATATTGTGCACAACCATTCATAAAATGGACCCCACTTTAGCCCTGAAATGATTGGCGATTTTGTTAGCAAAGACAGGTGTGAAAAAAAAATGACGAGACTAGTGTACACAGGCTCATACCGGATGAGTGTAGTTAATTTCCACAACCCATCAGTTAGCAAGTACCAATATAGGAAAACAGTTCGAAAGTTACAAAAATTTAAATTGTGCTTCCAAACAGAAATTGTCTTTCTGTTTCTCCATCGAGGCCAGGAAATAGCGAAACTCGTGGGTCAGAAAATGCTCAATTATAGCTCCATCACTAAAACACATTAAAACGAAGGTAACCAGGCAAGGTATAGCTTGAATCGGTTTAAGGCATTCACGACAGTTCGTCCAGTGAAGGTCGTATTTCATATTTTCACGAACTAACTTAGGGGCAAAGACACTGCTGGTTTCATTGCAGTTTCATCTACACTTTGGCGAAGTCAGTTAATGAATATGGTACATAAATAGGCCAAACCTTTCACTGTTGCAATTCTTCATGAACTACACAGCAGTGTGACATCTGACGAACGCAACTTCACACGTACATTTATAGATCTGCCATTAACCTTTCTTCTTGATGGATGACATGCAACTATCCTGGAGAACGATGGGACAGTTTTCCGTTGAGATCTGCTCATATTCCTGAAAGAATTAGCCATGCTTTAGCTACGATAGGTGACTGCCGCGTTGTCTGCTGCTTGTTCTAACGCTGGCCTGCAAAGCTTGCGGTATCCCTTCTCTTCGTTTACTCTTGAACACAACTGCCTTCTCAAACATCTTTCATTTTATGCGACTTGTCCTTATTACATCCCACAATGAGGTGCTGATGTCGCCAGTCTTCATGGCACACGTGTATATTTTGAGGGAGTTAGACTGTTATTCTGTCGGGTCTGCATCCAATGATCAGTTTACTATAAGGTATGCCGTTGGGGACCTGATATTGTCTCATTCTACTCAGATAATCCGTATGGAAAAACGAAAAGTGAGTACATACTTTATTTATGAAATCCGGGCTCAAATGTCTTCGTGCAAATTGAGGCGGACGATTTGTCCAAGACACCTGGGGCGTAACGAATTTGAAGGCATGTCTGATCCACGTGAGCCGTTTAGGCTTCATTGTCCTACATCTGCATGCTAAACACGCAAGCTTTGTACAACGCCAACTTCGTCTAGATGATGTTTTTTACTATACGTTCTTGATGAGCTGATCACTGTGATTACTGTCTTGGAGATACTCTGACTGAGATCATAGCAACAGAAATGTTATTCGATGTACATCGAACTGCCATACCAGTTGAACGGACAAGGTCAGTTTGCTGATCGAATTGCAGACGTAACAACCTCAACAGCAATGACATTATTGTGACTGGTTTGATTTTCATTCAGATCAACTCTACCTAGTGAGTCGAAACCAATGCTAAGCCGGTCGTGGTGGATTTTCGATGTGAGTCTCACGGAACAATACCCACCATTGATAAGTGTCAACTTCGGATGAAATGAAAACATGTGCTACCACCTGTCGTATTTTATAAACTTCATAGTGTCACGTGCTGCAACTGCATTCGTGACTGATCTAGCTGCAATCCCATTGGACAGTAACTTATGATCAATTGGCTTGTATGCGCACACCCTCGAGGTTATTGCGATACATATTTTGTGTGATTAATTGTACATCTCTGTCTGTAACCAACTTTGGTCTTGCTCACGTTTTTTCTAGTTCTGTGTTTGTGACCTTAGCTAAGCGCATGCTTTTCATACACGTGTTTTTTTTCCGCTAGCCGTATCTTAATGCGTACGTAACTGTTATATTTAAAAAAAGTCATTACAACAGTTGATTTCAGATCAACAAATCGATCACCACATAGAAGCTTGTGAACAAAGCACACCTTGGTAGTCCACCTCCGTTACGAAATCACATAGCACACAAACATTCGTAGATTCAAGAGACTGGATGAAATTTCATCAAATTCAAAAGCATTTTCGGTACAACATACGTGTCACAACGTAATGATCAAGACGTTGTCAGCCCTCGTGACGTCAAAGTTTCACTCATTCTATAGCATGTCCTCACCTTATCGATTATCAGTAGCCAACTTTTATTTATGATATATCGTTAATTGAATTTGTTTAATTTGAGTTTCTGATAAGTAGTTTAGCAGATTTGATAATTTAGAAGAGATCCGTTTGCGAAAAATCTGGACTTCGGCTGGATTCGAACCAGCGACAGAAACACCATGCCTGAACGCGGCAAGCGCTCTACCAGCTGAGCTACGAAGCTTCGTGCGTTCAAACAAACTCTTAAGTTGGCTTTGTTCTTGGATATAACTTCATACTGTAAATTGACACACTCTTTTACACTATGCTATCGTTGAAAGAGCAAGTGCTTTCCAAGTAGGACAAGTCAAAACTACTAAATCATTGCAATGCTACTCTTACAAGGATTATTTATCCAAGAAAGCAACACATCGGTTAAGCGTTTAACAGGACAAAAACGAAAAACACTCATTTGCATACGGTACTCGGTCTTGATCGTCAGGTTTGCTACACACGTCAATGCTTAGCTTCTTTACGTAGCAAAGACCATTTTGTACGATGCTGCACGCTAATATATCTTCCTGTTTTTTTTCTTGCGGCTACTTCGATGTCGAAATGCATGCTCTGGTCTCACTACTGAATAACAGTCGTGTGAGTAGTATATTACGATCAATCATCCTCACTACAGTAGGTTTCATGATAGGGCAGAGGTATCATCAAACTCTGCCACTAGAATAAGGCGTGACGTCGCATTTCACTTGAATATGCGTCCTGTAGAGTGTGATCTGAACCTTTTCCATGTGATAGCCGGAAGTTCATTACGCAGTAGTTTTCATCTCTGCCCACGTGATTCTTTATCACATCACAGACTAACCATTACTGGGTACAGAGTGCTGACGTGCAGTTCTGGTCACGAAGTTTTCAGGTGAAACAAGCCCATCTATTTACACTTGACTCCCACGTGTCTGTGCCTAAAATAGATAATCTAGTCAGAGGCG
Source organism: Paragonimus skrjabini miyazakii (assembly GCA_014338405.1). Lineage (NCBI taxonomy): Eukaryota > Metazoa > Platyhelminthes > Trematoda > Plagiorchiida > Troglotrematidae > Paragonimus > Paragonimus skrjabini miyazakii. The sequence continues at coordinate 48,047 of JTDE01004667.1, read as the reverse complement.
TTTCAGTTCGTGCGCTACGAAGCGTGCAAAACGTTGCTCTTAGTAACAGTAATAATAATGTCGGCCAAAGTAATTAATCCCGTTCAAACGGACCCCGGTACATTGATCAGAAATGGATGTTTCGAGCCCAAATGTATGAATTACGTGGCATATCCTGCAACTTTTTGATTGCGAGCAAATTACATATTTCAGAGCATACAATTTGGCTGTCAGTTAATCATAAAGGTGGTCGGTAGGGAAAAGGCTTTCCAGTAAAACCATACAATCACACCACATCAAAGCAGGCTAGTTTCTTAATAAGCTACCACACCTCTAATGATGATGGTAGAGACAATGTACAGACTAGTCAATGTTATGGTGTGATCACACCACCATTGTGAATGCCATCGCTAGTTCATATTATCCATGTAAAAAATAGACTGAGTGTTCCATACTCATGTGCACTCATATGTCGAGGTCACAAGGCAGATTTCTTACGTAGAATGCGTGCCTGTCCGAGACTGTTTCACAATACTGTTTCTAGGGCCAAATGTAACTCGGCAGTGTCAAAAACCCAATATAAGTTGTTTTACGGTAGATGTGCTTCTTGTCAATGAAACCTATCTAATCGGTTCAATCAAACTAACCAGATTTTGTAAGAGCGATGCGCTGTATTTTGTAAACCTGACTCCCAGTGTCAACTTGGAGTAGCAAGTAATAATTCCTGTCTGAAAATACTATGTTTAATAAGGTAGCAAATCCTACTTGTAATCGCACACATTTTGTGAGTCTAATACTGAGACCTCAATCGGGCAATTTTATACACATCACGTAGACAGGTTAGTAGAGTTGCCGGAGATGAATCTTCATAACTAGATGTGACGCATGAATTCATGAACAACACTCAACGGCACACTAAAATAACAACTCCGCAGAGTGAATTTTGCAAACCGTACATGGGCAACATTTTCAACGCCTTTATTTCAGAAGTAAATCAGATGACTTGTAAAGTCAGAATATTTCTGCAGTAGATAGTCAAACTGAAATTCGCTTCGCACTAATGACTAGTTCAAAACAATTGTCTCCGGATAACTATAGAACACGCAAGTAGAATTACGTAAGGAGTATTCCGCATCGACCGAACGGTGAGAACGCTTGGGACATGTATCTCGGAGCATATTCCCAAATGGCTAGCGAACAACAAAACCGACGTCGCCCAGTTTTCTATCACATGATATTTGGAGTAAACGAGACGTGTACTCCAAGTGGAGAAGGCTTTTCTTGTGTTGTATCGCTCAATCAATAAACATACTTCGCCTTTTGACGAGACCGTTTCGATACACCGTTACAAAACCTCACTTTGTGTACAGAAGCAAATGGTGTCTATATTATTTGTTAAGTAGTTCTCATTAATATTTGGATGTTTTGGTTGTGCCGTTTACATAAGTTTATTTCCTTCTCTTTTGTTATTCTTTACCTTAGACTGCCTATTAGCTCTCGTTTATTTCTATTGCAACATATTGCCTGCACATTTAGTTTCTTACTCGACCAGTTCAAAATTCAAATTTCGTTCGTTTGTTTGTTCATATGGAATGGTCCATTCGAACATGACTGGTTCTGTGTGTTATTCCCACTCAAGCTGATGATTCATTCTTATTTTACGCTTGTTTAAATTGATGTATGATAACTGATCATAGTCCATGTACCGTAACCGAAGAAATCGGTCGAAATGTCTCTACAGAGTACATATTACTTAATCCTACTTGCGTGTTCATTACACCAAAGCACAAAGGGTTATCTAGTTGTGACCATTTGACAAGGAAATTTCGCCAAAGCGATAAGTTTATTTTAAGTGAAATCCTGCAAACATTCACAACTGTCTTCGTGTGGACCATATTTCACAGGAATATCGATTGTCAGCGGCTTCACTAGGAAGAAACTTTTTTCAAAATGCATCGTCGAAAAACTATTGTGCAATTATTGCAATAAGAATCACATAAAATTAACCGGCTTATGAGATATTTCAACGGATTCTCAAAATAACCACATTTCCTTATCAGATGAAGCGGACTAATTGTGTGGAACGTTACAATCACGGTCTGGCGGACTTGCCATACCATGAGATGTTTTGTAGTTACCAAGAAACTCCCCCTCAGTTTACAGTCATCTATGGTTATATCTCTGCTTGTGCTTTCCCATGGAGAGGTGATTTTGACTGTTCATGAGGACTACATGTCCTGAATAAACATGTGTCGCTACGAAAGCCATTAAAGAGAAGGACAAGAAAGCAAGGTTATCAGCCCCTTTTGTGTAACCTATAGTACAGGAACAGAGAAACATTTGACGTTTATGGATTTCCTGTCTAGTAGTTGATGGAATATGCATCAAGAAGTCGGTGGATGTTAAGTTGCTTCGCCGCTAGGTAAGGTTTCCTGTGCCTGTAGAACTCCGGCTGTCTCCTTCTAGACTATTCTTCTGTTCACTGATGAGTAGTAGAGAATTTTAATTTCATGAACAGAATGTCGGTGGTTCAAGTCCCGGTAGTGGCGATGATATGCACTACTGACGAGCTCTAATGAGAGCGAAACTCGAGTCTAGTGCTTCTTTTCGAAAGGGGCCGACTGGAAAGTCTATGGGAATGCGACAGCTGCGATCAATTGTGGATGATGTTCAATCTATATTCTTCTGTTCATTGTTATCCTTACTGTTTTGAGAAAGATTTGATAGTTCACGACTGGCATTGTCTCTGACTTTTATACATCCAACAACCGATGTCGAATCTCCGAATAAAAGTCTGAAATTTAACATAGGGTCTACTTTATTCATTCCATTGACAGAGTAAGGCACTTTTCTTACTTCGTCTATGAAAAGACAAATGCACACAACAAGCAGACGGCTAGTATCTCAAACGAAAACGGTCAATTACATAACAAGCAAATGACCTGCACCAGTGACTTGTGCGCACAACAACAGTCGGTTTTGTCTCAAAGACACGGTTCCATTGAATGCGAGCAAAGTCTGATTGTGGTTACGTGATAAGACAGCAATAACCCGGTAATCTGTGAAGTGGATGTGTTGTGCGATCGATGAAGTCCGGCTTCTTGCACTCACTTAAGTTTGCCCGATCGCTTGCGTCAACCATTCGGTTGATCACCTTTGTGATTGTTTAGCTATGTTATGATGTAAATTACAATTCCTTCTGTTTCAAATTGGTTTTCAGTTTGGTTATCGAATCTAACCTACGGGTGTCAGAGATCAAGAAGCTGTCAGTGTCCTTTTGTTGTAAGCACTATCAACATCGAGTGGCTTTAAGAAACCACTTCATTATCCCTAAATCGGTCTTGGATGACAAACGGTAGTGATAAAAGCTTACAGGCATCGTATGAGGTTTCAGAAAGAACGATAGTCTTCTTGTAATAATTCGAAGGGATAGAATCAACTGTTTGGTGGCACACGAACCACGTCGTGTTGGCTGTACCAGTTACAACGTAAAGCACAGCGAAGGCCATAGATGTGTATATATGAGTCACGTTCGTAGAATGGGGGATGAGTGGATCCCAAAGCAGCTGTTATACAGGCAACTGTTGGTCAAAAATTGAGATACCAAGATGTTTGTCAGGTAAGGTTTCGCGTTATAACATTGACTTCAGATGTTGGGAGCCTTGAACCCGACTGTCTGGAGATATGTAACCCGGACGGGCGTCCGAACTTTCAATGGGAAAGAACTGCGTGGCCATGAAGTAAAGCTGTGTGCAAAGGAACCATCGATGTCCTACGTCGGGACGACATGACTACATGGCGTTGTGATATGTGCTACCGCGAATGCGCCTGCCGTCTCGGACTAGTAGGTCGTCAACGTACACATAGTACACCGTCAGCCAGGAGGTAACAACACGTCAGGCTTAATTAGGTTATCTGAGTTATATCTATATTTTTGTTCGTCTAAACCAACGACTTCAGTCGCCTGGCAAATTGCCCGCCCTCTGTTTGAGAAACCTAGGTCTTTATGACCTTCAACCTTTTCTTTTCTTGAACAGTATTGGTGTACCGTATGGTGTATACTTTGTTTGGTCTTATTCCTTTGGGTTTACACTAGATACATGGTGTGTGAATAGAATCACACGTGGTTTAGCGCAAGCCACTTGTGGTGAACTTTATGTGCTGGTGTCACTTGGCTTCGGTCACTGCGGTGGGCTAACGTATGTCGTTAACCTACTCGTAAATGGACAAAGTAGTAAACTGAGCTGAAGCTGGTAGTTAAAGTTTTATTTTTGAAAGTGGGTATGTAAACACAATCTGAAAAAAACAATATCCGACAGTTGGATGGTAAGTTCCACCTAATGAGAAAGTTATGTAACATGTCTGCATGTACAAGTGATTAACACAAGTGATGCTTGATTGCTGGAGTTCTGCAAGCGTTCTGTGATTATGTCACAGAGAATAGACAGGCGACCGCTGGGTTTTCAGAAGTGGCGTGCGTACTCGTTGGAATATCACAGCATGCTACTACAGCACAGAGTTATCTTAATCAATGGTTCATTGGTGAAGGTGACGGACCGCAGGAAATATTACTCTGATTTTTCCCTAGGCCGGTGGCTGAATTTCTCGATCTGTCAGTTTACATGAAGTTGTGATGCTTATTTTCTGGGTTAAATCTGACTGATAGTTAAAACAGTCAGTCAACAAGCATCATGTTACTTTTAATGTGAAACCATGAAAATATTTGGCATACACGTCTAATATACATTTAATGTATACATTTACTATGCGCACATCAAAATCTCTGGAAGCTTGTCCTCACGTATAGGAAAAATATGCCTTAATAAATATTTCAAAAGGAGCATTAAATTTGTGACTTCACATGATTTCATCTACAGTGGCTTTGACAAATTCCTGTTTAAATAAATAGAACGTTTTTAGGAGAAATGATTGTCAGAACAAGAAACCACTTAACTAACAACAACGGATTATAATGCATAGAATGGTCTAAAGTACGTTTCTGCGTCGCGTTCCAATTCAAACATAAAAATATAAAGCTGTTCTCCAAACCGTTTCTATTGGAAAACCTAACTAGAAGTAACAAAAAAGGACAATGTGGCACCATTGAAAACTACACGAGGACTATAATTTATTCACTTTGACTGGTGTACAGGCATGATTCAAATGGAGCAACTCATGACATGACCCGCTTTCGATCATGTCGATTGAGAACTGCTCTGTATGACACTCGGTTGATTATTAGGCTAGCATCACTGAACCGGAAGCGTGTATGAGTACGCTGTACATACGGCTCACAGACACCCTACTCACCTGTTAATCACACATGAATGTACGTAAAAACACTTGAATCTCTCCATTGGAGATAGGGGATGCAAGCAATTATAGTACCAATCACCATGTAGGTTATGGTGGATCAATCAGAACTCAAAGTCCAACTGTCGTGGATACACATACTTTACGAAAGCTTAGCACAAGTTTCCAAACCAAACCCCATGGGCAACCCGCCAGATGCATTGTTATAAACTATAAATCTGGTTTGCCTGCTTCATGAACATTTCGTAGTTAGCCTCTTCAAGCTTTATGCTTAGCACAAAGCCAAGTTGCTTGCATACAAAGTCAACCTGCTACAAGACGTTCATGTCAGAGTGGACATCATAGTTTGTAGATATGGAATGCAACGGCATCATAATAGATTGTCACTGGTAGTAAATGTGAACCTATCTCACTAACAGGCGCGTTTTTAAAAGAACCTCTCGTTGTACATTTCATTCAACTGTCCTGGTTAACATCAGTGATTTCCTTAAAGTGTTGAAAAAACTTAGGTTATTCTATATTACGCTTATACGGTACACATTGAATTAAGGTTTTGTAGCAACCCCAAATTGCTTCATTACAGAATGCACTGTTATCGTGGTGTTCGTGTATGATACTTGTGTGAAAATTATTGAAGTGAACGTGTAGAGACCTACTACTAATGAAGATTGTAAGTAACTTTTATTTCTTGCGATCAATAAAGGTTCAGGTGGTGACGTTAATCACAAGCAGAGGGATTCAAACTAAGGGACAAAATGATGTATTAACAAATTATCGGACGAAATGCTGCACTCGCTGCGAAGTACTATGGTTCAGTCGGCAGTAGAAAGGACTAAGGAGTGCACCGATAGTTTCTCGCCTACATGCACAACAACAAGCTAGGCAAAGGTCCACATACTTCTTGGCACATACAGTAGTAGTCAGCTAACAATCTCTTGAAATTTTAAGTTCAATAACCAGGTTTAAACCGTTCACAATTTTCACCCAAGTTCTATAATGGGATGATCAGAATTGGAAAGTGTGCACTATTTTTGCCTTCATAGGTTTAGGCTATTGATCCAGACCACTACAATAGCGCAGTTCTCACCGTGCGCATGCTCGTAAGTCAACAAACTTCTTGACAACACAGCTGAGCAGAACTTTTGTGTAGGGCACAAAGCACCTAACGGAAACGCCTTATGAGGAATTTCCGACAAAAGTAGGTCACCCTCAATTGTGGTAGAAACAATATTTTGCTGAGCTGATGCCGATCATGCAAAATGTTCACATAACAGCTATGTAACAACGCATACTACTGTAGTCTTGGATGGCATGATAAACAATGAGTGAGTCAGCTGGTTACCATAAGCTAAGTGGTGAACGTCAGTTGACATCAAAGGTTGGCACTTCTGATGCCAGGGGTAAGACAGTTGCTCCGCTGTTTCAATGCACTTGTTGCGTTTTCAGTGCCACACAGATGGAACAGTAATCGTTATCTACCAAATGGTCGGACAGTGGTTGCGTGTAGTCAGTGACAGAATGCGCCATGCTGAGCTAAGTATCGTTTTGATTCTTAGAAGCAAACGAAGCCGAAATATCACTGCATTATTCCGGTCATTTAATCAAGCAACTTACAGCTATTTCGACGTTACTTAGCGTAATCATCTATTTACTCATGGCCCCGTTGCAGTTAAAAATATTATGCTGAAGAATTGTCGACTAACACCATAGACATTTCAAACTCATGATACGGGATATGAGATGCCATGGATATAACAATGTTTTGCAATTGTTAACGTTTTTGCACACTGAACTCCTCGTTTACACTCAAGTCATTGATGAGAGTGCCGAAGACATGACAGTGGTAGTACAGTGATATGTGCTTTTAATGATCCCCAAACTTAGACCGGAAAAGAGCTAACACACATCAAAAATGGACCCGATACTTTACTAGCTGACTGGAGGGTAGGTATATAACTTAAATTTTCAGCATAGATAAGGAAGATTTGCTGGATCATGCAAAATCTGACGATTCCTCCTAACATGGTTCTATCTTGCCTATTGGACTCTTTTAACTGGGGTGAAGGAATAGCGCTACCGTTGAGCGTGCTGAAAAACTATTTGATGATGATTAGTGAGGGCAAACCAATACAATCACTTTGCGAGATTATTAGCCTTTGGCCACACAAAACTTGTTCAAGATGATCGAAATACAGTGATGTGGAACATCCTACAAGAAAACGCTACTAAGAATTTTGAAAATTAATAAAAGACTAAGCGGAAGAACTAGAAATGGTATGAATGCAGGCAAGCCAGTGGCTGTGACACACCGCTATCTCTGATAGCGTCCCTAACCAGCTGTTTGAGTGATCATGAGGACCCCAACCAGGCAAGCAAAACCTACCTACTTTGTTCAATGAAGCAGTCAGGGTCTTCATATTTCGTGACCACATTGTTACTTGACCACTATGCGGTTTTACTCAACTGCTGGTGGTCTCAGTATATGGTATCCGTTACGGTAAACGCTCAGCTGGAGCACGGAGTACGTAACCCAACAATTGCAAGCTGTGCAACATGAGTAGTTGACCAATTGACCGAGCATTCTGAGCGTTCCGGAATACGCGCCGGCAAACGACCGCATTGCTCACGCGATCAGTCCAATTAATGTGGGCTAGGTGGCACAGAAAATGATGGTCAAGCACAGCAAGTCGGTTGAAATCTTTGTTGCGAACAGGCCAGGTTTCCGAACCACAAAGCAAAATGGAACGCACTCAAGCATTATATACCTCTTGCTTCATCGACAATCGAACATCTTTCCGATGCTACAAATGGCGCAGGTTGCCAAATGCAACTGCTATCCTCGCTGACATCTCATCAGCTATAATACAAACTGACGAGATAGTGTTACCCAAGTATGTGAGACTGTCCACAGTCTCAAGCGAATTACATGCAATGAGAAAGTAGGAGTGGGAATGCTCCATCCTTGAAACAGCACTTGCAGACACGAAGCAAATTCCATACAAACTAGCCTGGTCACTCACCCTATTCAACATGGTCTGCATATCTTCAGCAGGGGAGCTAATCACTAAAATATCATCCGCATACTCCACATTGGTCAGTCTACCTCCAGGAATTTCAACACCAACTTCACCAGACTCCTCAGGCGCAACCTCCAGAGTGTCCTCCATGACAAAATTGAACAGGAAGTGGAGAATCTGACACCCCTGACGAACATGACTAGAAGTGATGAACGCCCGAGATAGTTGTCTATGAACTCTCACACTGCTTGCAGAGTGAGAATACAGTGGTCTCAACAGATTCACGTATTTTTCGGTACTTCCTTGCGAAGGAGACAGCTCCAGAGAACATCACGTGCAATTGAATCGAGAGTAGCATTTCGGTCTAAAAACACCACGACCGTCAGCTGTCTGTACCAGTGCTGATGTTCCGAGATACGTCGCAAGATAAAAATGTGATCGATTGGCCCTCGACCAGATCGGAATCCTGCCTGTTCATCACGTATCTGACTTTCTCTGGGCTTAGTGAGTCGACGTAAAATGGGAACAATGAGTAACTTGGACGCAACAGACACTAGAATGATGCCTCTGTGGTTGTCACACAAACTTCGAGTCCCCTTTTCGGAAACAGGTATTACTGTTGATAAACACCAGCCACGAAGTACCTCTCCAGTTTCTTAAGTCGTCTGCGGGAGTTCCGTCAGTTCTGATATCAATCTCTCCCCGCCATCCTTGAAAAGATAAACAGAAGGAAGATCTGGTACAGTAGCCTTGTTACGCTTCAATAACTTAAGCTCTAGGACCACTTCCGCTTCTGACGGAGGGCCGTGTAAAACGCGTTAACTGACCATTTGGTCCCGTCGTCCATATGGTCTGGTTGAGGCCAGCTGAACTGTTCTTCAAAATGTTCAGCCCACCTGTCAATTCGGCGCTATTGACTGGTGACAAATGAACCATCTTTTTCACATATGGTCTCACTTACACCAACTCAACGGCCAGTACAACCACAGATCAGGGAAAGAAACCTTCTGCTTTCCCTAGATTAAAGGGATCTTCCTATCTCTTTTCATTTTTCGATCCAATGGTGCTCACTGTCTTGGCGCAACCCTCTGGTTAGCTTGTGCTTAAGTTCTCGACGATCGTCATCATATTCAGAACCAGGTGGGATCAAATGTCGCTTATTCATGAGGTTTAGTGACGTGATGAAAATCCAGTTCTGTCGCAATTGAAAAACTGTTTCGGAACATCCCTCTTCACAACAATCTGATTTGTTCCCAGTGTTCGTTAGGATCACTCACCTGATTCAAACTGGGCAACTTGTTCACCAGCGGTTGCTGGCGAGCGTTCTTCACACTCTCCTCGCCCGAATGCCAGTTAGGTATCATGTATTTAGGAGCATTTCACTTCTGGACAAATGGCAAAACAAAACGGGCACGCGTAACAGCATAATCCGAGTCCAGGTGGTTGTTCTAAAAGACATGACAGTACTTAACAGAGGGGCGTCACTTGTGACTGGCCACCATATGATCCAACTGGGTCCAGGGCTGTGAAGCGCACGGAGGTCTCCGTTTAACACAGCGATTCTTCCTGTGTTGGAATGCGGTACCCGAAGTATATAGACCGCGAAATGCGCACAGATGCAGCGGGCTTCCGCCATTGTCAGTGCGTTGTGCCTGGACATCAAACATACATCCCATATGCTTCTCCTCTGATGAAAGACGACCAAGCCGAGCATTCAAGTCGCCCGTTAGTATGATTATGTCTGAGTGTTTAGTCTCCTTCAGAAGGTCAACGAGGGCGTCATAGAGCGCATCTTTGGTAACATCTGAACAGCTGTCTGTTGCAGCGTACGCCAATATAATGAATACACAGCGTCTTTCTGATTTGCGTCGACAGACTTCAACCGATGTATTGAGTCTTACAGTGTACAAGCAGCTGTTCACTGGGGTCTAGTCAAACAAAAATTGCTCTGCTCTGGAACTCAGTGCAATCCCCACTCCAGCCTGATCATGAGATTAAGCTTTGGCCTCACCATAAACCCTGGGAGAGAAGCGTTTGAGTCGATAGTTATCTAAAGGTGAGCTCAAATGCATCACTGTGCTAGAATCATAGACTCGCGTCTCCAACACACAGCACACATCAAGCTCCAGACTTGAGAGAGTACTAGCCAGAACAGCTTGCTGACCGACCTGTCGGAGAGTGCGGACATTGAAGGGATCAATATTTACCAGATATCTTGGCCTCATAAAACAATTATCGCCCCAAGGCACATGGAAAATAGAAAACTTCGGGGAACAAAATGGAAGGAGATAGTTGTGATGAGTGAGTAATGTCACTGTCGGGAGAACAATAACTTCTGATACTTCCCGGTTGTTTATGTCACGAAGGAGGGTTGACTTGAGGGACCCTATCCCAAGTCTCTGACCCGAAAGTCGGACCTGCGAGACAACAGGATACAAGGTTTTCTTAGGAGACCCTATTCGGAGCCAATGACTCAACAGTCTGATTCACTTGGGGTTGAGGGGTTTCCCTAATCCCCGTCTGACAAGGTTGCTCCTGGAAGAACCGAAGTGCTAGTCATCACGGCTCACCGGATCAAAACAACACACGAGCTCAACCACTACGTCACAGTAACAGTATAAGTACGGTTATTACCCACACTGCCACTATAGCATCATCGGACACTGCAGAACTTCTATTACACGTGAACTTCTTAGACACAACGTCATGTAAGTGAAGTTCTTAATATCAAGTTGTCTACACGGAATGTACGCCATATATCACGTTAACTCTAACTGATAACCTAACGATCAGGATTCATTAAATAAGCTGCGGAAATATATCACACATAACTCATTCAGAAATGGAAAGCAATCTTTTCCCGTCACAAATTTGAACAGAGAAGTCAGAAATAGTTTTTGCACAATGTATCTCTCGTGCACATTTCACTGCATCTCATCAGGTACATACTGCAATCCGTGGGTTTATATAACAAAGTTAAATGACTATTGTGAAGCTAAACAACAAAATCAACAACCACACAAACATACAAATACTCGTACACATCAGTTACCAGGGCAATCTCGTACTGACGAACAAGTCTTTCATTACGCAGAGGG